>PVJS01012591.1:9634-43677 GCA_004027185.1 Glis glis
TTTTTTTTTTTTTTTTTTTTTTTTTTTTTTTTTTTTTTTTTTTTTTTTTTTTTTTTTTGGTGGTACTGGGGATTGAATTCAGGGGCATTCTACCTCCAAGCTATACCTCCAGCCCTATTTTTTATTTTTATTTTGAAATGGGGTCTCCCTAAGTTGATGAGAGTCTCACTACTTGCTGAGGCTGTCCTTGAACATGTGATCTCCTGTCTCAGCCTCCCAAGTACTGGAATTACAGGCATGTGCCACCACGCCCTGTTTACCTGTATGTCTTTATGCTAGAGTCAGATTGGTTTGATTACTGCGGCTTTGTTGCATATTTTGAGATCAGGAAATGTAAGGCTTCCACATATTCTCGGTCTCATGATTTGACTATTTGGGGTTCTTTATGATTCCACATGAATTTTAGGATTATTTTTCTACTTCTGTAAAATATGCCACTGGGATTTTGGTAGGGATTACATTGAGTCTGTAGATTACTGAGTAGTTAGCACATTTTAACAATACCAAATCTTTAAATCTATGAACATAGAATTTTCCCATTTATTTGTGTCTGTTTTACTTTCTTTTAGCAATGTTTTGCAGTTTTCAGTGTACAAGTCTTTTGCCTCCTTAGTTAAATTCATTCCTAAGTATTTTATTCATTTGATGCACTCTAAATAGAATTGCTTTCTTAATTTTATTTTTGATTCTTTGGTGATAGCATATAGAAACACAACTAATTCATGTATGTTGTCTTTTTTATCCTGCAACATTGATGAATTTATTTATTAGTTTCAACTGTGTATGTGTGTGTGTGTGTGTGTGTGTGTGTGTGCGCGCGTGCGTGTGTGTGAGCTTTAGGGCTTTTGACATATCAGATCATGTAATTTCAAAGAGAGATAATTTTACTACCTCTTTCCTAATTTGGATGGCTTTTATTTTTTTCTTGCCTAGTGACTCTGCTTAGGGCTTCCAGTACTAGGTTGAATAGAAGTGACAAGAGTGGGTTGTTCCTTGCCTTGTTCCTGATCTTAGAGAAAAAAATTCAGTTCTTCACCATTGAGTATGTTAGCTTTGGGCTTTTCATATATGGTCTTTATTGTGTTGATGCAATTTCCTTCTAGTCCTAGGTTGTTGAGTATTTTTTACCATGAAAGCATATTAACTGTTGGAAATGATCTTTTGCATATATTGAGATGATCATGTGATTTTTAGCCTTCAATATGTTAAGGTGGTGTATCACATTGATTTTTATATCAAACCATCCTTGCATCCCAGGAATAAATCTCATTTGGTCATGGTGCATGACCCTTTAATTGTGCTGTTGAATTCAGTGTGCTAGTATTTTGTGTGTGTGTGTGTGTGGGGTAGTGAATATTGAATTTAGGAGCATTCTACCTCTGAACTATACCCCCAGCCCTATTTTATTTTCTTTATTTTGAAACAGGGTCTCACTAAGTTGCAGAGGGCCTCACTAAGTTGTTGAGGCTGGCCATAAACCTGCAATCCTCCTGTTTCAGCCTACCAAGTACTGGGATTATAGGTGTGCACTACCATGCCTGGCTTGCTAGCTTTTTTACAAGAATTTTTGCATTTATATTCATTAGAGATAGTGGCTTGTGAATTTTTTTTCCTTGTGGTGTTTTTTTCTGGCTTTGATATCAGAGTAATGCTGGCCTCATAAAATGAGTTTGGATGTGTTCCCTCTTCTTCAATTTTTTGGAAGAGTTTGAGAAGAATTGGCATTAATTCTTTTTAAAATGTTTGGTAGGATTCACCAGCGAAGCCATCTGGTCCTGGGATTTTCTTTGTTGGAAGGTTTTTGATTACTGCTTGAATCCCTTACGAGTTATAGTTCTGTTCAGATTTTTAGTCTTCATGATTCAATCTTGGTAGGTTATATATTTCTAGGAATTTGTCCATTTTTTCTAGTTATCTAATTTAATGGGTTATAATTGTTCATAATACAATCCTTTCCTCAAATTCTGTAGCATTGGAATAATGTAATGTCTCTTTTTTTGTTTCTTTTTATTTGACTTTTATCTCTTTTTTCTTAGTCAGCCAAAGGTTGTCAGTTTTGTTGAGGTTTTCAAAAGATCAGTTCTTAGTTTTGTTGATTTTTTTCCTATTCTCTATTCCATTTAATTCACCTTTAATCTTTATTATTTCCTTCTTTCTACTCACTTGGGGTGTAGTTTGTTCTTCCTTTTTTAGTTCTCTGAGGTGTAGAGTTAGCTTGTTATTTTGAGATATTTTTCTTTTTTTAAAAAAATTTTTATATGTGTTTATTGCTATGAACTTTCCTCTTAGTACTGCTTTTGCTGTGTCCCCAAGTTTTAATATGTTGTGTTTTTGTCTTTATTTGTCTCAAGATATTTTCCAATTTTCCTTTTGATCTTTTCTTTGACCTATTGCTTGCTTAAAAGTGTATTGTCTAATTTCTATATATTTGTGAATTTTCCCATTTCCCTTTTGCTATTTGCTTATAGTTTTATTCCACTAACATCAGAAAAATGTCTGATGGTATGGTTTCAATCTTCTTGAATTTTCCAGGACTTGTTTTGTTAACTAACATGTGCTCTGTCCTGGAGAATGTTCCAGGCAGACTTGAAATGAATGTGTATTCTGCTGCTGTAGGATGGAGTGTTCTGTATGTCTGTTAGGTTCCATTTGGTCTACATTGTTGTTCAAGTTCTGTTTCCTTACTGATCTTTTGTTTGGGTATTCTACCTATTATTGAAAGGGGGGTTACTGAACTCTCCTATTATTACTGTGTTGCTGTCTAATTCTCCTTTCTCTTCTTGTCAGTGTTCCTTATACTATGGTGCTCTGATGTTGGATACAAACATAGTTATAATTATATCCTCTTGGTGAATTAATTCTTTTATCATATAATGTCCTTTTTATCTCTTATAACAGTTTTTGGTATCATTTTGTCTGATACAAATATGGTTACTCCTGTTCTTACCATTTGTAGTTACCATTTGTATGGCGTAATCTTTTCACATCCCTTCCTGTTTAGCTCATGTGTATCCCTTTTTTTTATTGGTGCATATTATTTATACAGAATGGTGGGTTTTATTGTGACATACTGGCATATGATATGATATATCTCTATATCTATTTATCTATTGATCATGATGTTCTTAAATCTAAGTAAATCTTTAAAAATAGTATATACTTGGAATTTATTTTTTAAATTCATTCTGCCACTCTGTTTCTTTTGATTGGGCAGTTTAATCTATTTAAGTAATTACTGATAGGGAACAAGTTACTATTGCCATTTTGTTGTTTTCTCTCTGTCTTACTTTTCTTCTCTTGCTGGTTTTGTGTGTGTGTGTGTGTGTGTGTGTGTGTGTGTGTGTCTGTGTGTGTGTGTGTTTCATTTATTTTATTTTATTTTTTGGTAGTAACATGCTTTGATTCCTTTCTCTCTCACTTTGCCATGTTGGAGATTGAACCCAGGGCTTCGTGCATACTACCACTCTACCACTGAACTACATTCCCACCCCTCATTTTATTTTGTATCTTCTATACATATTTTCTTTGTGGTTATCATGGAGCTTACATAAGATGTTTTATAGCTAAAACAATATATTATATTTTAAAGTGATAACAATTTAACTTCAGTTGTATACAAAAATTCTACCATTTTACTCCTTACCCCACACTTTGTTACTGATGTCACATCTTTTTATATTGTGTATTCATTAACATATTTTAGTACAGTTATTTATTATACTTTTTTGTGGTACTAGGGATTGAATCCAGGGGCATTCTACCTCTAAGCTACACCCTAGCCCTTTTCATTTTTTGTTTTGAAATAGGGTCTTTTCTAGGTTGCTAAGAGTCTCAGTATATTGCTGAGGCTAGTCTTGAAACTGCAATCCTCCTGCTTCAGCCTCCCAAGCACTGGAATTACAGGTGTTTGTCACCATGCCTGGCTATTACATTTTTGTCTTTTGACTTCTACACACAATTAAAATTATTTACTTACCATCAATTACAGCATTCTAGGTCTGGCTATATATTAATCATTACTGCAGGTTTATACTTTTATATTGCCAGTTAGTGTCATTTCATTTCAACTTGAAGGACCCCTCTTAGCCTTTCTTGAAAGACAGGTCTAGTGGTGAGGAACTCCCTTAACCTTTGATTTATTTATTTATTTATTTTTTTGCGGTACAGGGATTGAACCCAGGGGCGTTCTACCTCCGAGCTACACCCCCGGCCCTATTTTTATCCTTTATTTTGAAACCAGGTCTCACGAAGTTGCGGAGGGCCTCACTAAGTAGCTGAGGCTGACCGCGAACCCGGATCCTCTGGTCTCCGCCTCCCAAGTACTAGGATTACAAGCGTGCACCACCACGCCCGGCCTGATTTATTTATTTTTAAACCTGAGAAAGTCTTTATCCCTTCTTTAGTTTTGCCAGATATACTATTCTTCATTGGTAGTTCTATTCTTTTTCTCTTAGCACTTGGTATATATTATCTCACTTCCTTCTGGACTTCATGGCTTCTGCTATTTGATAGTCTTCTGAAAGGTCCCTTGTACATGATGGTTTACTTTTTTCTCTTGTTGCCTTCAAAATTCTCTTTGTCTCTTATTTTTTGACAATTTGATTATAATGCATCTTGGTATGGTCTTCTCTGGATTCATCTTATTTGGATCCAGTGGCTTCTTGAATCTGCATGTCTATCCCCCCACCCCATTTGGGAAGTTTATCGCCATTATTTATTTAAATAATTTCTTGCCTCCTTTTCTCTTCTCCTTCATGGATTCCCTCAATACATATATTGAGGTTGACTGGCATATGATATGGTATATCTGTATATCTATCTATCTATCTATTGATCATGACGTTCTTAAATCTAAGTAGATCTTTAAAAATAGTATATACTTGGAATATATATGGTTGACTTAATGGTGGCCCATACATCCCTTAGGCTTTACTTGCTTTTTTTCATCGTTTTGTTTTTCTGTATGCTTCTGCGGATAATCTTAAATGATATGCATTGAGTTAACCCTCTACTGAATTTGTTTTTTTAATCTCAGTTACTGTGGTAGTCAGTTTTTCATCTCGGTGATAAAACAAGCTCCACTGTTTCTTGGCCTGTGGTGAGGTAGTACATCTTGGTGGAAGGGCCTGGCAGAGGAAAGATCCTCACCTCATGGTGGCTGGAAAGCAGGTTGGGGGTGATGGGGGGTGGTAGTGGTGGAGGAAGGGGAAAGGAAGAGGCTGGGGACAAGATATGCCCTTCCATGGCGTGTCCCAGTAATCTATTTCCTTCAAACAGGTCCCACCTCTTACAGTTTCCACCACCTCCCAATAATACCATCAAAGGATTAATCCACTGATAAGCTCAGAGCCCTCATGATTCAATCAATTCCCAAGAGCCTTGCCTCTGAACGCAGCTGCATTGGGGATCAAGTGTTCAACATATGAGCCTTTGGGAGACATTCCAAACCCAAACCATAACAGTTCTTGCATTCTTCAGTTCCCATATCTTCTTTTTTCTGTTTATTTATTGAAATCTCATTTGTTCATGCATAGTTTTCCTGAGCTTGCCCATTATCTTTATATTTGTTATGAAATTTTGTCAGGGAATTCACATATCTCCTTTAAAAAATTATTTTAAAGAGTTTGTTTCTAGCTGGGTGTGGTGGCACACATCTGTAATCTCAGAAGACTTGCAGGTTTGAGATCAGCTTCAGTATTTGAGTGAGACTCAGCAACTTAGTGAGACCCTGTTTCAAAAAACAAAAATAAAAAAGTGGGCTGGGGGTGTAGCTTAGAGGTAGAAAGCCTCTGAGTCCAATCCACAAAAAAGTTTGTTTCTAGAGATTTATTTTGTTCCTTTGATCAGACCATTCTCCCCTGTTCCTTCATGTTCTTTGTAACTTTGTGTTGGTATCCATTTGAAAAAATGGCTACCTCTCCCAGTCTTTTCAGACTGAACTTGTAAAGGAAGACTTTCACCAATCATCCCAGTAAGAGGTTCTGGGAACCTCTCAAACCTTTTATGTGGATATGTCTTCTCAGGACTTGTGTGTTCAGATTCCTACTTGGAAAGATTTGTTGTTTTCTTTTTGCTCAGGAACTTACACTCTCTTGCTCCCTCTGGTGTTTTTCTGTAATACCAAAAGTCACTGAAGCAGCAGGACACCATCCATTTGTGTGTGTGGTGTGTGTGTGTGTGTGTGTGTGTGTGTGTGTGTATGTTCTCAGTGGGCACTAGGCATCTAGAGTATGTCAGGTCCCATCAGGCTAGAAAGAAACCAGCCATGGGACAGCCACCAGAAAAGCTGGAATGTTGGATACATGTTCTATGCTTTTCTTTCCCCCTAAGGAAGAGTTTACCAAACCCTACTGGCCGATGTCTGCTGTACCACAGGTCTTCTGGAATAGCAGCATACTGCCCAGCTTCTTTGTTCTCAGTGGCCTCCAGGCATTTAGAGTATGTCAGGTCCTGCCAGTGCTGGACTTTTCCAGTCCCTTGGGGAGCTCCTCTGAAAAATTAGAACACTGGATATATGGTCCAGTCTTCTTTTTCCTTCCCTAGGCAGAAGCCAGGAGCTAGGAGTTTCCTCCTGAATTATGATGACCCCTCCAAAATTTATGTTGAAACAATCTTCAATGCAACATATTAAGAAGTAGGGCACTTGAGAGGTGATTAAGTCATGATGGCTCACCCTGACGAACAGGATCAGTACCCTTATCAAAGGGTTCAAGGATAAAGTGAGCACTTTCTTGCCCACTCATCCCTGCTGCCATGTGAGATAACCTAGATGGCACCATCTATGAGGAATGGGCTTTTACCAGACACTGACTGTATAGGCACCTTGATCTGAGACTTTCCAACCTCCAAAGCTATGAGAAATGAATTTCTATTGTTCATAAGTTACCCAGTCTGTGGTATTTTATTGTAGCAGTACAAGTGGGCTGAGACACCTCCTAAATACCTGGTACTATGCCAGGGGAAAGGAATATGGCAAGAGGGTGCCATGAATTCTCCTTCTAGCATAGATGCAGCTGGTTTTGTGCTGTCTTGGGAGCCTTTAACTGGTTTCTGGATTTCTTGCAAAGGAAATTAGTCCATGTCTTGTTGCTCATTCAGTGTCTCTATGGGAGGAAAGAGGGTCTGGAGTTTCTTATTTCACTCTCTTGCTGATGTCACTACTAGATTTTCTCAAATTGGCCTTTTAAATAAGACAATCTCACCTAATAATGGTCACTAAATTATCAGAAGATGGACAAGTCTCAGCTAAACTAATGGTGCTGTATCCATATGGCTGAATTACATGTAGATAAACTAGATGAAAACACAAGCATTTTAAGAAAGATTCCTCATTCAACCTGTATCACATACTCACTTGTAACCAATAGCAGAACTTTGATTAAGCTCACTGGTTGTTTGATAGAAATGGCTGCATATATAAAAATGATAGTTTTTGAATTATAGTAGTAAAAGGATAAATCCATTAAGTACTTGGAACAGTTATTCATATAAAAATCCTCAAAACTTTCTCACTAATCATCATGATAACCAAAGGGGGATTAGAAAAAAATAACAAAATAAACTTTTTTTTTGAGATCTGAAGTCCAATCCCAATATGCCAGTATTAATCACTATTATTATTTTTATTTGAGTTTATATCATGGGTGATATTCTACATTTAATTCTTAAATGATTATCTATTTCATTTTATTTTTGCAATGTCTCTGTTAGGCAGAGCCCAAGGAAATGGACCCACATATATTTTTATTGCTAACTTAGTACATAGATACTAATTGCGGAAACAATCTGTTCAAAGACCTTGAAGCATTTGTACTGACTGTTAATATGGTGTAGTACAGCCATTACAACTGACAGTAGACATCATACCTTGTAAAATGTTTCAAATATACTGCACGTATAATATGACTCTTACAAATTAGCAAGCACATTCTAATATAAGCTGGAATTAAAATATTGTTTTACTGGTTACATTTTTCTTTGGATTTAATTTTCCTTTGAATTTGGATAGAGAATGAGCACCAAGAATAACTTGAGATTTTTCTCCTCTAACTGATATGACTATTCTGTGTTTTAATATAAATGAAACTATTCTATAGCTTCTTTCTATGTGCTAGGAAACAATTCAAATAGAAAACCCAGTTTACCTTTCTAAGATTCGTGGTGATTTATCATGAAGTAAGGAGATCATATTGTACCCTTTCAGTCTAACTTCAATTTTGGTTTCCAAACAACCTATATCTCTTTCCAGGCTAAAAGCACTGAAAGTACACATGAACACTAAGGAAAATCTTAAAATTTCCTGAAATGCATTAGCCATCCTATTTATATAACAAATACCGTGTTTGTTTATGATGGTCTACATCATTAATCTAGATAAATAAATGCAGCAGTGAAGGGAGCTGGGTTTGCCATGTTGTCCATTGCCCAGCAACCAATGGTTACAACTGTTCTGCAACGGGGCACTGTGGCACAGCCTTGAGCTTTTGCAGCATATGCTAGTTTTTATATCAATACTGAACCAGGCAGGAAAGCCTGAGAATTCACATTAGCTATTAGTTAAGAGGGCAAGTTTAGGATATTTATTTTTCAAGAATTTTACTTTCCTGAAATGTTAATGTTTGTCTCACATAAGTGATGAGCACACAGAAGCTTTTTTAATAGTATCTATATATTTAAAATGCTCGCCTTTTAAACAAAAGTATAAATGCTCACTAAGTTAATTATATGCTTTCATTAAGAACAATTTATGAGCTTTGAAAAAGTTTCAATAACAATATAGGCTTATAATAAATTAATATAATGTGAAAATAATATACTATAAATATATGTATAAAACAAAAACTAAAAGTATCTTTCCCTATTTCTATTTTCTATCCATCCTCTGTCTGAGATAATCACTCTTCTTTTTTTTTTTTTTTGCGGTACCGGGGATTGAACGCAGGGGCATTCTACCTCCGCGCTACACCCCCGGCCCTATTTTTTTATACTTTATTTTGAAACCGGGTCTCACGAAGTTGATCACTCTTCTTTTAACAGATCTTTACCCTCCCTCCCTCCCTCTCTCTCCCTCTCCCTCCCTCCCTCTCTCTCCCTCTCCCTCCCTCTCTCTTTCTGTGGTACTGGGGATTGAACCCAGGGGCATTCTACCTCTGAGCTCCACCCCCAGCCCTACTTTTTATTCTTTATTTTGAAACAGGGTCTCACTAAGTTGCGGAAGCCTCACTAAGTAGCTGAGGCTGGCCGCGAACCTGTGATCCTCCTGTCTCAGCCTCCCAAGTACTGGGATTACAAGTGTGCACCACCACGTCTGGCTATATTCCTTTTTTTTTTTTTTTTGGCAATGCTAGAGATTGAACCCAGACCCTTGTACTTGCTAGGCAAGCAGTCCGTCAACCACTGAGCTACATCCCCAGCCCTCTTTTTTATTACTAAAAGTACTTTCAGATACATCTGATTACAGCAAAAAGAACCTCTTTTATTTTATAAATGACACATTGAAAATATGTAATATAAAAATGATTAACAAAATCAAAATTTTCCATAAAGCTAGTATTTAAACACCATGAAAGAATTTAAAAACCTATGCTCACTATTACTCTATTGTTGGAGGTAAAACCTATTTCTTTTATAAGCTTTGTTTACAAGCTTTAAAAATAGTATCATAGCAATATTTCATGCTTGATTTAAAGTAACAGGCACTATTATTTTTCAGATAAATGATTCTCTTTAATTGGAAAAATGTACTGTAGGTATACCAACCACCTCAGCCTACACATCTGCTATCCAATAGATGTGCACTTGGAGTTCCTATTCTGATGTTCATGTTACACAGTATTTGTGTTACAAAAAAGTTGAAGACGTGCTCTTTCTGTTGTCAACTTGCCCTATGACCATGATAAGTCACTGTCTTTCTAAGTCAGTTTCTTTATAATTCAGTTGGGCATAATATCTGTCCTCACAGGCAGAGCTTACTAGTCTTTGATATTCTTTAACAGACAGTGAAAAGTTGTAAAGGCAAGATAGATAAATTTCCTATACACACTGACACTAATAATTATGGAGAAGGGAGGGACCTCTGTCCAAGAATAAGAGTGAACATGGTAGCTTTTGAGGCTAGGTCTCCTAATTAGTTTGAAGTAATTTACAAATAAACTCAATAAGAGTGGAAATTTTATTTTTATTTTTTAAGGAGGAGTGCTAGAGCATGAGACCTGATTCTCCCAAGTTCTCATTCTTTTATAAAACTAGTCTGAGCTAATTACAGCTAATTAATTGGCTGGTCTGAGCTAATACATCAACATCTTTAAGTCCCCAATTTCTTTGTTTATAAAATATAATTAGTATCTACTCTCCTTTCATAATCTAACAAAATTTTAGTTAGTAGTTTTTATGTGTAACAATATAGTGAATGAGACAGTTTTCCATTTGTTAGTCTCCCAAACAAAGCCCTTTACTGTATGTGTGCTCACTTTAAAGTTAAAAAGCACAATAAATACAGGTGTGGTGGTACAAGCCTGGAATCTCAGTACTTGGGAGGCTGAAACAGGAGGATCACAAGTTTGAGGCCAGCCTCAGCATCTTAGTGAGACCCTGTTTCAAAATATAAAATACAAAAAGGTCTAGGGGGGTGTACTGGTTTAATCCTCAGTACAAAAAATAAATAATGAATAAATAAATAAATAAATAAATAAATAAACATAAGGCTCTCTCCTCCCGCTGGGGCCTAACACTGAAGATAAAAGTACTGATTTTTTTTTTAGGTCACAAAAGTCAATCCCAGAGATTATCATAAAATTATGAAACCCGAGCTGCCTGGTTTTTAGTCTTTTGTTACAAAAAGATATTTCATTTTGAATATGAGACAAGGCCAAGCCTCAAAGAGATATAGCTAAAGAACAGAGTTCAAGAACTATTTTCTACTCACAAACAGTTAACCATATACTTTTGTTTTTATTGTTTATAAATGAAAATATAACATTAATGTGCAAATAAACATGTCAATCTATTCATATCATTTAACATCATCTGGTGTTTCCCAAAGTGTGGCTTTTGAAACACTAGTTCTATATGATAGAAGTTATTAAACGGTTCTTTTGATCATCAGGAGGTTCAAATCATCACGGGAAATGCTGGGTTAAACAAGGTTATGTTTTTTCCCCTTTAGGATTTCTACTTTCCTTTATAGATTTCAAAGTGGGAATTATATTATGCTGAGTTTCCTTGGCTTATCTGACCAGAGAGTCCTGTTGACTGGGAGCATCTGATAGGTTCAGTGCCACACAGCATGTACTTGGAATATGCTGGCCTATCTATCCTGCAAGATTAGCTACCAGAAATCACAAATGAACCCAACAGTGCTTACATTCTCCCTTTCCATGTGCTCCCTTGTATCCCCCGATCCCTTATTTCTTCCTTTTGAAATTGTACAATGCTACAACTCTGGTCTCCTTTCCTCCACACTCTTTTCCCATACCTTGCCTAAGAGCTAACTTTCCCAGAGCCTCCATTTTCCATAGGTCACTCTGCGGAAAAGTCTCTCCACTGTACCCAGATTTAGATTCCTTAATTCTGGCCTCAATAACCCCCTGATCTGATGTTCCCAGCCTTCTTTTGGGATCCTATATTCTACTTTTCCACTATAAAAAAGCTTACTCACTTTCCCCAAATCTGCTCCTCAGTTTCCTATATCTCAACTTCTGTTCATAATCTCATTTGGCTGAAACATCTTTTTCAATCCTACTTGTCCATTTTGTCGAAGTCTATCTGATTCATCACTCTCTTTTGTTAAGCATTCTTGGAATCTTAGTCTTTTTTCAAAGGGCAGAAGAACTAACACTTATTTAATTTTTTACCGTGTGTCAAGAATTTCTCAAAGACTTCTCTCTGCATCAGAAATTATTCCTTCTAGCCGGGAGTGGTGGCACACACTTGTAATCCCAGTACTTGGGAGGCTGAGACAGGAGGATTGCAGGTTCGCAGCCAGCCTCGGCAACTTAGTGAGGTTCTCTGCAACTTAGTGAGAACCTGTTTCAAAATAAAGAAAATAAAATAGGGCTGGGGGTGTAGCTCAGAGGTAGAATGCCCCTGGGTTCAATCTCCAGTACCATAATAAAAAAAAAAGAAATTACTCCTTCTATAAGCACATATCTATAACAGCATGGCAGGTGATGCGTTTACTGAAGCTTGACAGGATACATCCATCCCTGACAATAATAAGGGCTAAGGCCCTAAGAGAGGCTCCAGCAATTGGGCCCAGACATCTCACAAGTGTGGTAGAAGTATATCTTCTACTTTAGCCATCACCCCAACTTCCACATAAGAAGCTGGGGCAGGGGAGAGTTATGAGACCACTTGTCTTTGTGGGAACTACAATGTTAATGGTGCAAGGAAATTCTATTCCTTATTTTTGGTGTGGAACTGGTTATTGAACCCAGGGGTGTTCTACCTCTGAGCTACACCCCAGCCCGAATTTATCTTTTATTTTGAAACAGGGTCTCACTAAGTTGTGGAGGGCCTCACTAAGTTGCTGAGGCTGGCTGCCAACCTGCTACCTTCCTGTCTCAGCCTCTCAAGTACTAGGATTACAAGTGTGCGCCACCACACCTGGCTTAAGATTCTATTCTTGAAGCTGGCTTCAAAGGTGCTAGTAGGACCCTGAGAGACTAACTCAAAGGCTGGCTATGCCTGCAAGATGAAAAGACTGGCATTCCAACAGGGGTTCAACATCTGTTTAGGCACAGAATGCTCTGATCTGTTCCTGGGCCTACTGAGCAAGGAAGAGAGAACTGGAGAGAATGGCAGGGCAGAGAGAAGGGGGAGTGGTAGAGTGGCAGAGCCACAGTCTTGCCTAGTAAGAATGGAGGGAATTGACGTGGGACAAGTGAAATGAGTTGCACTTGAGTCAGCTTGCTGGTGTTCTACCTAACATGATGAGCTGATTGGCAAGAGGAATCCATCAGCAAGAGGCTGTGGGCAGGGTACGCTGACATTAGAAAACACTATGGCAAGAAGGCCCTTAGAGGGTCCTCTGAAAACTCAAACCTCTAACACTTGAGAGGGTCAGCACATGGACAGTAGCCTCAGAGATAGTCAGAGAAGTAGTGATAACCAACAGGGGACTTTTAAGAGTGGCGGTTGTGGAAAGAAACACATGCTCATCCTCACTGCTTTTTCCTGGCTCAACAAACTCGAGGCAGTGGATCTTGCAAAGAGGGAGAACCAGAATGTTCAGAACCAGAACTGCCCCCCAGTTCCTTCAACATCTCAAACACTGAGGGTACTGGACCAAGCCTGCAGTGGGTAAATGACAGATGTGAGATTTGCACCTGCATTTGAGGTTTAAGTTTTAAATAATAATAAGTTTTAATAAACAACTGACCCCCAAAGCTATAGAATATTACAAAGATATACTTATGGGATGGGAATATATTTGAAAAAGCACAGCTGAAAACAAGCATGAGCAAATAAAACTGTTTGGTGTATATACTTTCCGAGTTGAAATTCCTCAATAAACTGGCTAAATGCTTTTGTATGGCGGCACACTATACTCCAGAGTCAATGAGAGTCAGTGGAAGAAGTAAGTCATGCCCCTGGCCTGGCCACTAATACATTTTACAAATAAAGTTAGGGTCATTAGGATCCATCTTGTAGGTGATTTGAAGCCACAGGTGTCAAGGAATTTTATTGCCTATTATTTTTGAGCTTTCCTATTTTGAAGAGAGGGGTTAGACAAGTTGACCCAGAAATCCCTCCATTATAGCTGGTTAAGATTTTATAATAGCAAGTTCAATTAAAATGGTAATTTTATAATAGCAATTGTGATTAAAATGAAATGGTTGTAGTCAAGATTAGTGTTTTCTCAATGAAACATGAATCACCTTTAATAAGGGAGATGAAAATAAAATAATATCAGTAGTAAGGTAGATGTTGACTGACACACCATTCTTCCCACATTCTTTCTCTTCCCAGTACAGTCTTACCAAGAAGGGCCTAAGCATGCCCCAAGAATGTAATACAGGTGCCTGGTAATATCCTGGCCCAGGAAAAGGAGATTTGAGGCACAGCTCTGTCATTAATTAGGGGCATAACATTGGGCAGGGCAATGTGGAAGTGGAGGTTAAGGTTCGAGCAGCCATCTACAGAATGTTTTAAAAATGGAACAATTCTAGGAGTATCCATAAGTACCCTTTGCTTTTCTATTTACTCTCTCCAGTCCTTCGATACAGGTAACACTACTTGATAGTTGCTTTTAATGTTCTAACTAGATCAAGTCAATAGCTTATTAACTCAAGGTACCTGCAATTAATTAGGATTTTATCTTCTAGAAATTTCCTTCAAGATAAAGCCTCCAACTGTGATTTGCTTTTGATTGAATGCCTGGGTTATCCGTTCCTCTTTCCGTTCTCCACTAATAAGCCAGATTGCCAGGGTTTGAATCCTCAATATGCCCTTTAACACAGAGCGACCTTGGACACCAGTTACTTTCATCTGTAAAATGGGGATGATGACTGCATACACTTCATAAATTCTTTTGAGAATTCATAAGTTAATACATGTAAAGTTCTTAGAACAGTGTCTGGCATTTTACATGTTAGCCATTATTTTATCTCATGTGTGCAGCCTGCATCTATGGTGCAGGGAGGGCCAGCTTCATGGACATCACATAGAACCCCTTGTGCTTAGAAGCCTCCAGCACAATTTTTAAATAATTTTATCTTTGACTCTGTATTCAGTATGTGAAATCTGCTGGGACAATGGAGTGTCTTTGGGGTGAATGAGCGGGGTTGGCTGATATGTAGCCCTGTTCCCTGGCTTCCCAGGAAGAGCACCCTACTGCCTACTCTGCCATGCCCTGGTCTTTCAGACCCATGGATCTCCCACTCTCTGCCCTGCCTCCCCAGCGACTACTATTGCTCTCTACCCCAGCTGAGGGTATGGGTGACGGTCAGGGTTGGGCACATATCCTGTGGCATCTGGAGGTGGGGCATGGAGGCAGCTGTCCTGTCTGGGACTGGCAGAGCAAATTTCTCATCCACCTCTCATTCAGGTATCTATCACATTCTGGTATGGAGGATGTACTATTTATCCAGGGTGGGTTGGGACAGTGGGTCTGTGGGAAGGGGAGATGCCTGGCTCAACTTTCCCAGCTCTGGCCAGGGCACAGACCAGTAAGAGAAGAAATGTGGTACCTGATGGTCTGCTTGTGCCCCAAGACATAGGATGAGACCCCCTAGGGACCTGTGAAATCTGTTTTTTAAGATATCCCTGTGCTTGAAGAGTCCGTCCTTAGAAGAGAGGAGAAAGCTTAATATTTTAGTACCTTTAATGACACTCTTTGGTTTTTGGAACAGGAGGACCTGCATTTTCAGTTTTTTTGGGCCCTGAAAATTATGTAGTTGTTTGCCTGCAAGGCAAAGAAGTCTTCCAAAGAACTCTTGTTATAACAGATACTTTTACTAGGCATCATCACTGAGAAGCCACAGATGATAGGCTATTAAGTTATCTGAATATAGACAGTGATAACTGTCGATATCACATATGAATTTTGAAATGAGCGACTCTAACTTCAAAGCCTCACAGTAGTGCAACATTTCCAGGGTTACCATTCTCTTCAATCCAAGTCGTGGAAGTCAAGTGCTGAATTCTTGTGTCCTAATCATTAGTGCTTAAAAATGAAAACGAAATGAACATAGAAAACAAACAACAAAACAATAGTTAGTTTTTTTTTTGTGTGTGTGGGAGGTTATTTCTTACTTCCAATGACCAAGCTGAATAACTGCTGTCATCGGAGGAATACTTATTTAAATATCAAAACTACTATGTGTGTCTATAACATGATAATGATATAAATTACAGCTATAATTTTTCATCTATAATTTGAATCAGTAGTATTTTCCACAATAAATATTGTGGAAGTTGCTGGCAATGGGGCTGTGGGTAGATAATAGAGTTGAGGAGGGCAAAGGAGAGGGCTGTGAGATTAGTCAGGGAGTAAGCAGTAGAGATAAATTCATTAGCATTAGAACAGTTCATAAGTTATTGCCAATTATTTAAACTATACACACGGAAAGATCAAGCCTGATAAAAGCATATTAAAACAAGATCACCAGAACCATGATTCTATGAATTAGATCTATGTTTTTAGCTTGGTCCAGATTTATTTTTTCCATTTCAATATTATTCTCAACTGAACCATTTCATCTGAGAAATGATTTGCTCGTTTATACCTTCTGATTGATGAATGTCCCCAGGGTGCTGCCAAATTTGAATTTGCTACCCTCAAAGTTCCCCACAAGTCTTGCCACTGGTTCAAAAGTGTGCTGAATGAAAGAAGGCAAATCCAGATTCCAGCTGGGCAGCTGGAAGCATCATCATGGGCTGAGTGGAAAGTCAGGAGTTGAATGCAATTTTAGAAAATAGATTTTGGGAAGAAGAAAAAAAAAAGCCAAGATAGTTAAAAATTCTAATATGCCAAAAGCATTGTTGTAGAAAAATACTAATGATATTTGTAGCAATAAACCTATGTTATGTTCCATAATCTTATGTTTCTTTTAATGTCAACAGGTTAATAGCCACGAGGAAAATCATATACACCAAGATAAAATAAAAACCTCCTGGCAGAAGGCATCTTGGCATCTGATTAGATTTACACATGCTGACATGTCAAGAGCCTTGAAACAGAAACTTCAGGACCTCCTCACGAATGTGGAAGCAAGTCATGACTTCATACTAGCTCAAAAGTACATCTTTCCAGGTATAGCATGCAGCCACACAAACAGCAGAACTGGATAATAAAGCCCAAATATGTATTTGGAAGTCGTCTTAAGCAGACAAAATATGAGTCGGCTTCCAAAGCTTTCAAGTTCCAGATAAGAATCAAAGAATCTACATATAAAACGGGAGCAGGCACCTTTTGAATAGCTATTTTGACTGCTGGGGCAGAGTGAGCATTGGGCGATAGCCCCTGTTCTGCACCGTGATCATAAACTCCCCTGGCCTGGCTTCTATAGCTGGGCAAGAGAGCGAGGAGAACATGATTTCATTCCATCTGGTACTTGGCGCTCCTTTTCTTTTTGCTTTATCTTGCAGAGCGGATCTGCTCAGGCCCTAGTGCTCTCTCCAACTTTTCATCCTAGCTATGTGGCTTATGCTTCTTAAGAGCAAAGATTCTGCACAGTATGTCACAGTTAGTACCAGTTACTGGTGGACTCTTAAAAAGGGTATTTTCAATGTTCAGTTCTTCTGTTGAATAACCTCGATTGGTTAGAACTCCTTTCAGTTATGATATAAATGTTCCAGTGGATTTAAATTTTACCAGAAAACTTATAAATTTCTGAAGTTTTATGATTCCTTAGCAACTACTCCTTAGCTTAGCAATTAATAAAGACTTTCTCTCCTTTTATCTTGTTTTGTTTGGCCAGACTATAGTATGAGTGTGCTACAGTATAGGCCTGTATCAGCAGGTTACCCCTTTAGTACAATTCAGGCAAAACAATTTGAAAAACTGCCAAACTATTTTGGGACTGGGCCGATAATAGTGACCCTTCATGATTCCATAAATAATCTAAACAGGGAACATATTGCTGAGGTCAAAGAGAAGGCAAAGATAAAGGTAACTGCCTACAGAGGAAAAGGAAAGGTAAGATTTTAGCAGAAGAAACAGCATTCGAAATGGCGATTGTACTCTGTTTACACATTACGTTTAGAGTTTCAGTTTCCCCAGTGGCAAGACTGTGTTAGTTTTACTTAATTGTCTCAAAGGTTTGACTTTGTAGTCATAGAACTGTGGTGAGATTTTGTGCCTAACTCTTCTCTCAGGCCTTCTCTATTACCAGGAAATTATTCAGTTACTTGAATAAAAAATAGGTGATGCAGTACTTAATATAACTTCACTCCATCAAAACTACATCACAACAAGCCAGGTGTGGTGGCACATGCTTGTAATCCCAGTACTTGGGAGGCTGAGACAGGAGGATCACAGGTTCGTGGCCAGCCTCAGCAACTTAGTGAGGCCTTCAACATCTTAGCAAGACCCTGTTTCCCAATAAAAAATAACATAGGGCTGGGGGTAAAACTCAGGGATAGAATGCCTCTGGGTTCAATTCCCAGTACCACAAAACAAAAACAAAAACAAAAACTACATCAGAATAACAATAGCAACAACAATACCCTTTTAAAAGGCTATTATAGTGATTGTTTAGTTGTCTCATGATTTTTCTCAATATTTTACTGTGAAAAATTACAAACATATAAAAGTTGACTTTTTAAAGAGAATACACATAAATATCACCTACATTGTGCAAATGACCTTTCTCTGCAATTGCTTTATCACCTAAGTATCTAAACATCTTATTGGTGAATTTCAAAGTAATGTTGCAGACATCAGTATATTTTACCCCTAATCACTGCATTTTACATATCATTTGCTAGAATTCAGTATTTGTTTATGGCTTTTTATTTTTTGGCATGGGGGATGGAACCCAGGGGCATTCTACCTTTGAGCTATACCCCCAGCCCTTTTTATTTTTTATTTTGAGACAGGGTGTCATTAAGTTGCTGAGGTAGCCTAGAACTTGTGATCCTTCTCGCTCAGACTCCCAAGTACTGGGATTACAGGCGTGAGCCACCATGTCTGGCTTGTTTATGGTTATTTAAAAAAAACAAGTTTATTGAGGTATAATTCACCTACTGTACAATTCATCCTTATGATTATTATTATTATTTTTTTTGCGGTACTGGGGATTGAACCTGGGGCGTTCTACCTCCGAGCTACACCCCCGGACCTATTTTTTATACTTTATTTTGAAACTGGGTCTCAAGAAATTGCGGAGGGCCTCACTAAGTAGCTGAGGCTGGCTGCGAACCCTGATCCTCCAGTCTCCGTCTCCCAAGTACTGGGATTACAAGCGTGCGCCACCATGCCCGGCCTTATGCTTATTTTTTACATAAAATTTTTTCCCTTACTTTTTGCAGTGCTGGGAATCAAACCCAGGGCCTCATACATGCTAGGCAAGTGTTCTACTGCTGAGCTACATCCCTAAGCCCTACATAAAAACTTTAGTTGAAAAACTATGGAACAGTTTTTTCCTCTGTCATTATTATAAGTGTCAGATAATACTTCTGGCATTCAGATCTTCTGCTGATAAACACATAAATATACAAGCTTTGGAACAAATTTTCAAATTTGGAAAAGACCACAGACCCTTCCTCCAAACCAAATAATATGAAAAAATTCATTATTAAAATAAGAGATATCATCAGGGCATGGTGGTGCGTGCCTGTAATCCCCATACTTGGGAGGCAGAGACAGGAGGATCGCAGGTTTGAGGCCAGCCCTCAGTAACTTAGTGAGACCCTGTTTCAAAATAAAAGATAGAATGAGTCTAGGGATGTAGCTCAGAGGTAGAACACCCCTGAGTTCACTCCCCAGCACGCCCCCCCAATAGAAAGTATAAACCTCATTTTCAAGCCTGAGTCCTTATGGAAAAATGATCTGTTATCTACAATCCGTCCACAAAAACTGTGCCACTGTAGGCCATGGGTCCAAATACTCTAAACTACCACAGTTTTACAGCAATTTACAGGTGCGGACTGCATTTTCAGTAGGAAGAAAGCTGTACAGCATTATCTGCTCCACACGTTCTTGCACAATGTGACCCTGCTGCTCCTTGAATCTGGGTGGGCATGTGACTATACAAATTAATGGCAGATGTGATGTTTTGTCGCCTTTGAAGACAGATCAAGAAAGGCAATGCAGCCTTTACCTTGCTCACTAGGACACTTACTTTTAGAGCGCTGAGCTGCCATCTCACCAGTTTGACCCCCCATGAAGGAAGAGGTCACCATGCTGTGAGGAAGCCCAGGTCACACAGAAACGCCATGCACAGGTGCTCCTGAGGACAGTCCCAGCTGAAGCCACAGCTGACAGCCAGATGAACCACTCGATATGTGAGTGAAGATGCTTATTGATTACAACTATTAGCCATCAAATTTTTGCAGCTGAGGACCAAGGGATCATGGAGCGATGCATCCAAAGAGCCCAACTATTATGCCCTACCCAAATTCCTGACCCACAGAAGGTCTGGATGTAATAAAATGATTGTTTTACACAACTAAATTTGGGGGTGGTTTGACACTGAGCAATAATAACTATAATCACCCTTCTCTTCTTTCCATCCTGCAAAATAAGCCAAAAGACTACTGTTTTAAAAAGAAGTATATTTTTCTTTGAAATATATCTGCATATAGAAGATATCTTGTAAAAATATGACCTCAGATGGTTGATACTATGTTCTATATTTAGTAGGCAGAAATTTTTGTAGACAACTGCTCTAAGAATTTCATATTTGTCTGTAAGTTCCAGCTACTAGTTGACTACATTAGAGAATAAGTAGAAGTTAAGCTAACATGTGTGGAAAAGGAGCTTTTTGGTTGATTATAAGCTCAATATGAGTCAATTATATTCCTAGGTCGATAAACAGAGGCAATATCCCATAGACTCCACTGGCCATGTTGTGAAGACTATGAATCTTTTTCAGAGAGTAATGCTTTTGAATATATAAATAAATACATTAAAAAGGAAACAAATTGCACTAAAATGTTATTGAGTAATAAACACTCATTTCTGATAGAGTAACCTATCAGTGCTCTTAAATTAACTATTAAATATCAAGAATAGCCTAATATCTACCAAAGGACATGAACATAAATACTATTTTGAGATACCTGTAGTAATTATAATCTTATATGAAAAGAATCTTCAATCCATTGATGACAAAGTCGTGTTCATTGTGAATTCTACTGTGATTTGATGCTTATATTCATGACTAAGAAAGTGCTAAACTTCAGTGGAAGGATAGTGAAAACAAAGATATAAATTTCTCTTCCACCCAAGTTTCTGGAAACTATAAATTCTGTCCATGGATCCCTTGTCTGTAAACTTCTTTATTTATCTATGATTCCCTGGGCTTATAGCATGTGTGGCCTTCTCATCCATTTCCCCCTCTTTTTTCTTGCTGCCTAATTAAGAAGTTGGGGAGAAAGTTTAGAATAAAAGATGCATGAGACTCCAGGTTTGGGCATATTCAGAACTGTCTGTTATTTTCTCATCCATCAATAAAATCTCAACCATTATTCCAGGCCTAGTGCAAGTCCTTCTCTTGATACTGATACATCCTTGTATAATGCCCATCCCATTGGTAATGTTGTCCAGCAGTGAAAATCACCTATATTGCTGTGGGAAAAGCAAGACTACCTGCGCTATTCTTTACTATCACTGTCAACTACAATGTAACATCACTTGAAACGGGCCACACACACGTATTATCCTTGATAATAATAGTAACACTTATGCGGTACTTATTATCTGCCAGACATTCCTCTAAGTACTTTTCATATTTACTTAATCCTTTTATTAGCCCCATGATATAGAGACTATATTTATCCCCGATGTATAAGTGAGGGAACTGAGGCACAGAAAGATTAGTAAATAGATGGAATTTGAAACAAGGAATTCTTTCCCAGAGCCAGTGTACTTAATTTACTATACTTTACTGATAATCATGATATTCATAAATATAAGAACTTCTTGTATGTATCTGTTGCTTTAACACAAAACCTCTGGCTTGACAGCTCTTCTGCTGAACTCCTATATCCTCTGACTGGGTAATCATTAACTCAACCCTGGTACTGTTTGAATTTTATTACAATAATAGCAGTGCCATTTACTGAGTGCTTGCTATGTGCCAGACCCTGGGCTAAGTGACTTAATGTATAGTTAATCTTTGTAATAACCGTATGAGGCAGGAAAGGAAACTAGGCTCACATATAAGTAGTAAAACATTAAGCAGTAACAGAGTGAGGATTCTGACCCAAAGCTGTCTGACTCTAAAATCCATGCTTTAAAACACTCACTTGTCCTACATCCCCATGTGTTTTTGTCTTTTGTAAATGAGATTATAACTTCCTTGAAGGTACATATTATGCCTTAGTATTTGCTTATTGATTTCATAATATCTTGAATGTCTTGCTTCTAATCAATACCAAAAATAAAAAATGCTTCTTGTTTTGATGGATGCAACTGGCATTTCACAGAATTTAGCCTGATGCAGTATGAAAAGATTGGGATCATAAACTGTGTGTCTTTTGGAAATTTAATTAGAGTAAATCCCCAAATTCTAGCTTCAGTTTCCATTTCATTAAAAGAGAAACAGCTAATTATAGGGATGTTTATAGATTAAGAAGCAATAGTATCTGTAAAATATTTATTATAGTTTTTGCTAC
Organism: Glis glis; assembly: GCA_004027185.1. Taxonomy (NCBI): domain Eukaryota; kingdom Metazoa; phylum Chordata; class Mammalia; order Rodentia; family Gliridae; genus Glis; species Glis glis. Next base: position 31,916 of record PVJS01012591.1, read on the forward strand.
ATAGTAAGTAATCAATTAAATGCTGGCTTCTTAGTCCCTTCCCTGAAACACTTTTATTTTTGTCCATGTCTACAATGAATTTAATTTCTTATTTTTTTCAATTTCAATTTATCAAAAGTCACAAATATTAGCTTATTTTAAATCTGAGAAATGATTCCCCTCTGAGGCACTAAAGTAGTTCTGTCTATGGTCTATTGAAGCAGTTACTGGAGAGGAAATATGTGGCAGGCAGAGTAATAGCTCACTCAGCTGGGGATGTAGCTCAGCGGTAGTGTTTGCCTAGCATGTGCAAGGCCAGGTTTGATCCCCAGCACTGAAATAAATAAATACATAAAAAGAATAATGATGCCCCAAAGATATTCACATCATAATAATCTCTGAAATCTGCAATATGTTACTTTTCATTTGAAAAGGTTAATTAAGGTTACAGATGGAATTAAGGCTACAGATGGAATTAAGGCTGTTAATCAGCTGTCCTTAAAATAGGTAGATAACTTTGGTTTATCTGATTGGGGCCAATGTAATCACAAGAGTCCTTGAAAGTAAAAGAGAGAGGAAGACCAGGGAGATGACAATGGAAGAAGGACTCAGCCCAACATTGCCGGCTTTGAAGACAGAGGAAGAGCCCACAAGCCAAGGACAGGAGGCAGCTTCTAGAAGCTGGAAAAGGAAAGGCAATGGATTCTTCCCTATAGCTCCAGGAGGAATGCAACCCACTAACTAACCTTTTGATTTTTAGCCCGATAAGATTAATTTTGGTCTTCTGCTCTCCAGATCTATAAGTAAATAATTTTTATTGTTTAAGTCACTCAACTTGTGGTAATGTGTCATAGCAGCATTAGGAAACTAATTCAGTATGTAAATGATACCCCAATTTTGGAACTGTGCAAAAACAAATATGTTGTGGATTTAAAGTGATTGTATGAATAACAACAGTGATTATTTTCTTGATATACTGGGTATAGAAGTTAAGTAAGGTGTAAATTAGTAAACATTATTTCAGATTATTTATTGTGGTACTGGGGATGGAACCTAGGGGCATTCTACCTCAGAGTTATACCCCTACTCCTGATTTATCTATCTATTATCTATCTATATCTATCTATCTATCTATCTATCTATCTATCTATCATCTATCTATCATCATCATCATCATCATCATCTATTTATTTTTGTGGTGCTAGGGATTTAATTCAGGGCCATTCTACCTCTGAGCTACATCCCCAGATCTATTTTATTTTTATTTTGGTCTCACTCAGCTGATAAGAGTCTCACTACTTGCTCAGGCTGTCCTCGAACCTGTGCTCCTTCTGTCTCAGCCTCCCAAGGACTGGGATTACAGGTATGTGCCACCACACCTGGCTTCTTTTTTATTTTTATTTTTTATTTTTAAACAGGGTCTCACTAGGTTGCTGAGAGTCTGATCACACTTCTGAGGCTGTCCTTGAACCTGCAATCCTCCTGTTTTAGCCTCCCAAGTACTGGGATTACAGGTGTGTGCCACCATGCCTGGCTCTAACATTTATTTTTAATTAGTTGGGTTAGATATCATTTTTTTCAATTCATATTTCAGTCAACTAGAATTGTCCTTCTATTTGTGAGCATGATCAGAGAACAGTAAGAAAAGAATTTTAATTACAATAGGAGGGATTTTTGTTTGGATAAGTAGAAGATATTTTTGATACTGTCATTATAATGCCAAAAATATTTCCTTGGCTGATTAGCATTAAAATGTATTGCCTGATGCATGACTATAATCCCTGTACTTGGAAGGCTGAGATAGGAGGATCACAGGTTCGAGACCAGCCTCAGCAATTTAGACTCTCAGCAACCTAGCAAGACCCTATTTCAAAACAAATAAAAATACAAAAAGGGCTGGGGGTGTAGCACGGAGTTAAAATGCCCCTGTGTTCAATCCCCAGTAAAACACACACACACACACACACACACACACACACACACACACACTATTGCCTGAGCCAGGTGTGGTCGAACATACCTGTAATCCCAGTACTTGGGAGGCTGAGACAGGAGGATCGCAGGTTCGAGACCAGCCTCAGCTACATAGTGAGACTCTCAACCACCTAGCCAGATCCTTTTTCAAAATAAAAAATAGAAAGGGCTTGTGGTGTAGCTCGGAGGTAGGACATCCCTAGGTTCAATCTGCAGTATCTCCCCCCCCCCCACGTTATTGCCTGGCTCTCATATCTCTACATTTTACCAAACTAAACTACTTTTACATAAAATAAAATCACACTAGTCTCTTCTATATGATCACAGACTTTGCTCATTCTCAAACCTCTTTTTATGGCATCTCCACTCTGCCTAGAATGTTCTTTCTCTTTTCTGCCCAAATTGAACTTCTCTAAGCATTCATTGACTCATATTCTCTTAACTACATTTTAGCCTGCATTGCACATTCTTTTCTAATTTGCATGTTATTCATTATTATTACAGATTTGTATATTTTGTTTCCCTGTTAGCTCCTTGATAATGGAAGATGGTTGGGGGGTTTCATAGGGCTTCATTATATTATTCTCTACTTTTATATGTGTTTGAAATTTTCGATAATAAAAAGTTAAAACAAGTGAGGGGAGATACTCTTCTATCTGTAAAGCATTACCTCAATATCTAGGTTTCTCCTTCCCTGGCACTGTAAGGTTGGTTGACATGGTTTGTCTCTAAAGTTATACCTCTTTTGGTTGAACAAACATGACATAAGGAAAATGTGATACTATGTTCAAAGGGTCACGATCTCATCCTACATAATGATATACTTCTATAAATTATTATATATTATTCAAGATAGAACTTTCACTATTGCTTGGTAAAGAGAAGTACAAAAAATTAAACTCACTGATTGTTCTATAATCTTTGTACTTTGAAATCTTTGCTTCAGTGTTATTGATATAGGATTTCTTGTTAGCATAGTTCTGGCAAGAAATGATTGAGGCAGAAGGTTTCATCAACATTTAATAAAGAAAAGTTAGAATCAACAATAAAACTTACTATTGCTAGTTTATACCGTAAAGTATTAACAACACAAAATGTTAATTAATTTCTAATTCTCTATTCTATTATTTAGATTTCATGAAGGTTGATTGGACTTGATCCATCATTTTACGGAAAATTAATTATTTCAAATACATGCACCACTTTATGCAACCTGCCTGATTTGCATTGAGGAAAATTCAGCAGAAGTAATTGAGGCACAAGCAAATACTGGCACTGACTGAACTCAATTTTCATTCCAAATTTCTGCAAAATCCCAAGGCACAACAATATCAGATGCAAGGGGGAAAACAAACAAAAGCAATGTGAAAAGGGAACATGAAGAGAGAATATTACAAGAATCAGAGAACAAAGGGATTGCAAAACTATTTTAGTGCCATAGATGAGCAGTGAGGGCTTCATTCAGGCAAGGTGGAATAAGATATCATATGGCATCCTGACAATTGATGTCTTCATTTAAATGTAAGAATTTACATTCTAATTAGAAAGAATTTACATCTTAATCAGAGGCAGCTGTATTATCTTGTTACTGTTTTTTTCAAAGGTAATGAACTAAAGTACTGCTGTGCTTTTTCAACCAGAAACTAAATAGACAGCATCCAGTGTTATTTTATAGCTTACCTGCTGTAAGCTGTTATTAATATTTTCAAAGATTAAATTCTAACTAAAATCTTTTAAAAATGAAAATTGTATTTGACATCACTAGAATAGTATGATAAAGACTTATTTAAACAAATCCTTTTTTAACTTGTATTTTAAATGTACTTATTTATCAAGCTAATAGAAGCCTCTTGTGATTTATTAATATAATATTGTTTTCATTTGGGAGGATGTAGAAAATCTACTGAAGCAGATATGTATTACACTCTGGCAAAACCTCGTTCTCCAAGTTACATTTGGTTACGAGAGATCATTTACTAAATATAAACTTCATCTTATTAAGACCATTTAAATGAATATAAATTCTTTTTTCTGCATACGATGCTTAACAAGAAAAGATAATATTTAAAGCAGAATATTTTGCTTGAGTTTTATGTGATTTTGTTACTACCACATTAATGACATTTAAAAATGTAATGGTTTATAAACATACACAATTTTGATGGTATCAGGATTGCCATAGTTAGTGAAATTAAAGTAAATAATGCATCCTAATTTATAGTGTTCTATTCTAGGTTGTTCATAATGATGGTAACTAGGCTTAGGTATTGGTAGTTGGTGATATCTTTGTAAAATCAAGCCCATCATTCATATGAGAATCAGCATGAGCTCACTGACCCATGGTTTAGAAGAAATTGGGCTTGGCCTAAAAGAAATCAAGCGGGAGAAAATTACAAGTGTTAATAAAAATGTAAAATGCCACCTTTGTCCCCAGCACTATGCGTCTTTAGGTTATTGATACTTATTTTCATCAGTCTTATCATTAATATGGAGTTGTAGTATGAACCAGTTGATAATTTGCAGGTTTATCATTTAATTCATTATGTGATACAATGTTTTATAAAGTGAAAAAAATAAGACCAAAGCTGTATCTACCAGTTTATTAAATTAACAACGAACTTGGTTAATTCATTCCAAGTATTTAAAAAAATTATAGAGAGAGTCTAAAATAATTCTGAGGCATATATTTATCTTTACATCATATTGACTTTCTGGATCCATACATATAAAAGGAAAATAGACCATATACGAATTTGCTTTATTTTTAAAAAGAACAATAGAATAATTCCAGGTACATTAAAAATCAATGAAATTAATTTTAAAGGTGACATTTTCCTAACCTAGGCCACTCTGATGACAAAGAGGAGATAATTATTAGTTCATTGGTGCTTTTTCTTGTATTCCCACTAAAGACAATTTATAGAGGAAATGATTCAGATGGGCCTGACTGAATTACTGGCTCTGAAAGATGGCTTTATGCTGCTGTCAGAAACCGTCAGCCCACTTTTGAAAGGTTTATTTGTCTATGGCTCTTCTGTGTATGATTTGTTATGAGGGCACTTACCACGTAGTACACACACTGCCTTCATTTTCAAAAGTGGCCCAGTGAAGTTTTTGATTATCCCTAGGTTTAGTGGAACTTGTTTCCTTTCTCATAAAGAAATCTCTAAAAATAAAATATATTTTATATATTTATGTATGTTCCAAGTGAAATATAGTAGACTTTCAGTCAGAAAGAGTGCTCCAGTCAGAGTCAGGCTCAGGTCCACCATCACCAGTTTTCAACTTGGCCTCACGTTTACTGAAATCACAAATACTCATGTCCAATCTAAAACACCACAACGAAACATATAAATCCTCCTGCTGTATCTCTTGTTTTTCTTATCACTTTGGAGTTGGATTATTATACTTGTTTTCTGCTTAGACTCCAGCTCCTAGCTGCCTCCCATCTAAGTCTTAGATATTGGTGGTTGGAAATACCAATGGCTTCCTGGAATTGACAGCCTAAAGTCATGGGCTCTAGTCTCCCCTATTATATTGTAAACACTATTAGTGACATGATATAGAAAAGACATGGATTCTAACCCTGATTCTGTCACTCTCTGGGTCGTACTTTTTCTCTCTGTAAAACGATGACGTTTGAATACAATGATTCCATTCTTACCATCATGTCTATTCACTGGGTTTTAGTTATTTTATACCTATTAACACATTGCTCCTCCCTCAAATCCAAACCCAAGTTCAACCTAAATTGCATTCTTGCCTCTTTCTGTCCATCTAAATCCTATTCATTTTTCAAGATCCACTTAAATGCCATGCTCTTCACAATGCTGCTCTGATCATGCTGGCCCACAATAAGTTCCTCCTCCTCTAATTCATGTATTTAGCAAATACATGAATTAGAAAATTATTTATTGAGTGTACTCAACAAATCAGGCACCATACTATGTGCTAGGGATACAAGGAATGAATAGGAAAAACATGATTCCTGTACTAAGAGAGCTTGCACTGCAGTGGGGAAGACAATAGGAAGCTAGTAACAGTAAGAAGCAAGATTACAGATTGTAGGTAAGTGCAAGGAAGGCAACAGCGTGCTGAGGGAGTATGCACGCATATATTATTTATATAGTATGATCAGAGAAGGGTGATTTACTATAGCATAGTAACAATTAATAATTTAACCTATTATTATCTTGAATTGGTATTTGAATTGCATGAATTGTAAATCTCGTTTCCAAAACCAGACTGCAGTAACAATGATAATTATTGTTGCAGCTAACATCAATTGAGTACTTATGATGTGCCAGTCATTGTGCTGGGTAATTCATGAGTATTTTATCATTTAATCGGCAGAACAGGGAGATATTCTTATTATTATCCCATTTTACTCAAGATGAGGAAAGAGGGGCTTAGAATTAGAATTAAGATACTTACTTAAAGTCAAGACAATTAGTAAGTGGCAGAGTTGGGACTAAAATACAAGTCTAAAATATAGATACTGAAGTGTGGTATATCAGTTACCGTAATAAACTCTTGGAGACAAATATCATATTTTGTGGGCTTAAGTATCATTACAGAGTAATAAACAGCCCTCTGCACATATCATGCAGTTAACAAATACATGACAAATGAATCAGTGAACAAGTGAACCCTGGGCCTTTCTGGAGGCATTACACTTCCCTAGAAACAACCTCCCTGTCCTAGCATAAACTTAATCAGCTTCTGAACACTTCTGTTGAAGACAGAGACCCTTGGGTTGAAAATCCTGTTTAAAACATCCCCAGCCATGTTTTAATTTTTTAAATTTGAAACAGGGTCTCACTGAATTGTGGAGGGCCTCATTACAAGTTGGTAGGCTGGCCTTGAACTTGTGATCCTTCTGTTTCAGCCTCCCAAGTACTGGGATTATAAGTGCACCACCATGCCTGGCCTTCAACTCTAGTTTCTAACATGATTTTTCATATCTGGTTTCCAACTAGCACCAAGTCATATGGATATGCTTTCCTACTCAGGACCCTTGGTTCTAGGTAAACCTCACACCAGCAATTGCCCATACTGAGCTTATCTTCTTTCACTCAAATGATTTTGACTCAAATACTGAAACTATTCAATGACAGGATATACAGATCAGGGAGTCATTACACAGTAGGAAATCTAGTAAAATCAATTAATCAGGGACTGCCTTTCACAGAGTTGGAGTTAGGCGTCAGATGTTTTGAAGACCAAGAGAATGTGCTGGAAAAGAATAGTCTATATTTTAATTTCATATGTAAAAAGAAAAATGGGGGAAATAAGTTATTTTTATTTCAAATAAACTTGTGAATGCCAGTGACAACTTTCCTTGCACACTTATTCAATTAGTTACACTAACAGTGGAGAACGCAGGCATGGGTAATCCAAAAGAGCAGCTTAAAAAAATACTTATTTGGCCGGGTATGGTGGTGCACACTTGTAATCCCAGTATTTGGGAGGCTTAGACTGGAGGATCCCGGTTTGTGGCCAGCCTCAGCTATTAGGGAGGCCCTCCACAACTTAGTGAGACCCTGTTTCAAAAATAAAGAACAAAAAAAATAGGGCTGAGGGTGCAGCCCGGAGGTAGAATGCCCCTGAGTTCAATCCCTGGTACCACACACACACACACACACAAAACCAACAACCTTATTTGAATCAGAATGTGCTTCAGCATTATTTTTACTGTGGTTTTCTGAGGAAGAAGTTAGAAGTTAGCTGGCTTCTGTAATTTACTTTATTGCTCAAATCTTTCTCACTGGTGGGAAAACCCAGCATCACCTCTTGGGACATTTGTATTGATGTAGTAGTTGCAATTAGAGCTTAAAAAGCACCTGTTTATAAATTTGTTGGCTCTCATCTTTACTGGAACTGATCAATTATGGTAATTAAGTATAACAGTTAAATGAAAATGTCCTAAATTAAGGAAAGGAAGTGGTATTGTGAATAAAAACCTGAATCTCTCATGCCATTCATCTGAAATGTGGATAATACACTTGGAGATAACGGAGAACTGGTTTTTTAAAATTATGCCTTGCACTGCTTGTGGCTAAAAATTTTAAATCTAAATTTAATATCAGATTTCTCCATCAGCCTGGAAGGACACTGGTGTTGAGGACAGTAACTATCACGGCTTCCAGTGCTTTGACAAGACCTCAGATGCGGGGTCTTCTAGTCAAGCGTCTGTAGTTTCATATTGTGGGAGCATTCATTGTCTCTCTGGGGGTTGCAGCTTTCTATAAATTTGGTGCAGCTGAACCAAGAAAGAAGGCATATGCAAATTTCTATGGAAATTATGATTCCATGAAAGATTTTGAGGAGATGAAGAAGGCTGCTGTCTTTTAGAGTGCAAAGTGATTTTGGGATATAAAGAATTTCTTTGGGTTGGGGTCCATAGAAGTTGTCATTGACTTGTGTTCCTGAACTAGGAAACATGAATATGTGGTGTAAGGAACAGTGTCTCTGGTAAAGAAACAATTAAATACTGTGAATAGTTAAAAAATAAATTTAATATCAGAGTTACATCTCATGGGCTTATATGAAAACCATCAGATAAAATAGAACTCATTAATGACTTTGTTGTGGTTCAAGAACAGAGGAAGAAATTGCTCAGAGGATAACACTAAGCATAAGGATAGTAAAGGAATGTTAAGATGAAAAGTGAGACATTTGAAAACAAGTAGATTGATAAGAATGAAGAGGATGTAGGGATAAGACATGGAGTTACAGGCTCCTTAGTCTATGTTACTAATAAAATTCTTTTTTTTTTTGGTACTGGGGATTGAACCCAGGGGCATTCTACCTCCGAGCTACACCCCCAGCCCTATTTTTTTATTCTTTATTTTTGAAACAGGACCTCACTAAGTTGTAGACGGCCTCACTAAATAGCTGAGGCTGGCCACAAACATGAGATCCTCCTGTCTCAGCCTCCTAAGTACTGGGATTACAAGCATGCGCCACCACGCCCGACACTAATCAAAATTCTTTAAAAATATATTCAATTCCATTAATGAACTTCATTCTTCCCCTTCCCCTTCCCTTAGACCACTTCCCTGGCTCCACTGAGGCTTCTCCACCATTGTCTGGAGTCCCTCTTGTACCCCAACTACTCCCTAGCTTACATATGAGAATATACCAATGTCAATCTCAGTGCTCTGTATTGGGGGGATGGCTAGGCAGGGGTGGGGGGACAAAGTGCTGTGTGCATGTGTGTTCCTGTCAATTTGATTTTCATTGTGATGTGAGACTATAATGCACCAATAAAAGCACATTAAAAAAGAAAGAATTAAATGAACTAATATGCATATATTTTCCAAAGGCACAGGAGACTCACTTGAAGAAGACAACTATAGGCATTCTCCACCTGGGAGAACATCTTATTCATTCCCTATAATCCCTAGAGGCAGATTAAGGTAGACTTAGATCTGTATTTATCTCAAATACAAAGAGAAGAGCCTAAGCAAGGATCATGCAATATTTAAATATTTAAGTACCCACAAATACTCAATAAACAGAGTTTATACCTAAGGAAATACTTTATAAAGCACATGGAAGATGATTTACAATGAAATCAATATTGTAAAATGGGTAATACAGAATGCTAGGAAGAGAATCAATTAAAAAAGATGGAAAATAAGAATATGACTGTGAAAGAAAAGTTCAATTGACTAATAGATATAACTGAGGAGGAAATTAATTAACTAAAAGATACAGTAAAGGGATTCTTGTGGGATAAAAATCATTTTTTGATTAAATTTTCAGAAATAAAATATCAGAGAAAAATTAAAAGATATGAATACTAGATTCAGAAACTCCAGTGTCTAAGAGGCACTGCAGAACAAAGAAGACAGAGAAAAAAAGGGAGGAAACAATCTGGATCTCAAAACGTAAAGTTATTTTGTTAAAATACTGAAGGAGAGCCGGGCGTGGTAGTGCATGCCTTTAATCCCAGTACTTGGGAGGCTGAGACAGGAGGATCCCAGGTTCGAGGACAGCCTCAGCAAGGAGTGAGACTCTTATCAACCTAGTGAGACCCTGTTTCAAAATAAAAATTAAAAATAGGGCTTGGGGTGTAGCTTGGAGGTAGAATGCCTCTGGGTTTGATCCCCAGTATATATATAAAAAAATACTAAAGGAGAAATTTCAGAAGCAGAAAAATACTTGAGTAAAATTCTTCCTAAGCAAAAAACCAAAATGAAACAAAATATTCATAAGCTAGAAAATAGAAGAAAACATGTTTTACCTGATAAATGGGACTTAATAAATATCTAAACCAAATTTCATTTCTTTAATAGCCAGAAAGACAATACAAAAAATTCTCATTAAAATTACAAACAAAGACTGATGCCCAATTTCACCAACATATTTAATGTTATATTGTTAAGTCCTAGAGAATACAATTGGATGACAACAACAAGAAATCAGAAGAAGAAACAAGTGATCATTATTTGTAAACAATATGATCATCTACCTATAAAATCCAAGAGACTCAACTGAGAAACTCTTAGCATTAAGGATGGCTCAATAAGGTGGCCAGATAGAAACTGAACGCTTAAGCCTTCAGATACAGATGTATCTGAATCTGTATTTCATTATTACATCTGTATTTCAATACAGATGTAATGAAATAAAAAAGGATCCCATTCACAATAATTATAAAAAATTCATAAAATACTTATGAATAAATCTGATATTAAATGTGGAAAAACAAATCACTATGGTACCTGCCATTATAGAGTTTTTATATATGGCCTACTACCTCCGGGCTACATCCCCAGCCCCTCCCCCCTTTGGTACTGGGGACTGAACCCAGGAGCATTCTACCTCTGAATTACACCCTAGCCCTTTTTCTTTTTTCTTTTGAATTAGGGTCTCGCTGAATTGCTGAGGCTGGTCTCCAACCTGAGATCCTCCTCTCAGCCTTCCAAGTATTGGGATTACAGGTATGTGCTACCATGCCTGGCCAAAAATATATTAAGAATCAAAGACTTCAATCAGAGAATCATACTAGTAAACATAAAAATAAAACTGGTAAATGTTACAAACATCCTGGTGCTTTGAGGGGATCTAAGAGAAGAAAACGATTTAGAGAGGTTGTTGAATGTTTTCTTGTAGGAGAAATTATTTTCAGAGCTGACAGAAGAATTGTCTAGGTAGGGGAAAAATGTAAAAGATATTCTAGGAAGACTCAGTAGTAAGTGCAAAGGCCTTGTGGCAGAAGAGAACAATGCTATTTTTTAATTAATTAATTAATTAATTAATTATTTTTTTTGCAGTACCGGGGATTGAACCCAGGGGCGTTCTACCTCTACGCTACACCCCTGGCCCTATTTTTTTTATACTTTATTTTGAAACCGGGTCTCACAAAGTTGCGGAGGGCCTCACTAGGTAGAGAGAGAGAGAGAGACAGAGAGAGAAAGAGACAGAGAGAGCGAGAGAGAGCTGAGGCTAGCCGAGAACCCAGATCCTCCGGTCTCCGTCTCCCAAAGAGAACAATGCTATTTTAAGGAATTAAAACTAAAAATTAAATGGGGGTGGGAATTGGGGGAGGGCTAATTAACCGATTTGTGCATGTATACTTCTACCACCCTGAAATCCATCAAGATGAATGATTACAATGCACCAATAAATAAATGAATGAATAATAAATAAATAAATAAATAAAATTTAAGCTGGGTATGTTGGTGCATGCTTGTAATTCCAGGACTTGGGAGGCTGATACAGGAAGATCACAGGTTTGTGGCCAGCCTCAGCTACTTAGTGAGGACCTCTGCAACTTAGTGAGACCCTGTTTTAAAATA
>PVJS01012592.1:0-43574 GCA_004027185.1 Glis glis
GCTCTTCCGATCTGTACCGGGGATTGAACCCAGGGGCGTTCTACCTCCACGCTACACCCCCGGCCCTATTTTTTTACTTTATTTTGAAACCGGGTCTCACAAAGTTGCCGAGGGCCTCACTAAGTAGAGAGAGAGAGACAGGGAGAGAGAGAGAGAGAGAGAGAGAGAGAGAGCGAGCGCTAAGGCTGGCCGCGAACCCGGATCCTCCGGTCTCCGCCTTCCAAAGTACTGGGATTACAAGCGTGTGCCACCACGCCCGGCCTTGCCTAGGTTTCTTGATGCCCCTCAATCTGGCTTCCAAGCCCCCGGGCTGCCTAGGCTTCTAGGGAGGAGGGTTTCAGGCTGGTGAGCTAGGGGATCAGTGTTATGTTCCGTGTGCGGTGCCGTGGTTCCACTTTCAGGAAGAATCCAGTGTGCCAGGGTCCTGGGTTCTGGGACTGCAGGTTCTCACATCATAGCTCTGGTGTCTCGGCAGGAGCGAGAGCACTAGAGAAGGAGTCCTCTTCTGTCAGCTTTCATGGTTTGAACCTTGGCAAATCATATCGCCTCTGGGTCTTCATTTCCTTCTGCTCAATAGGAGTATGGATCTATACTCACGGGGCAGCGATGAACATCAGAAAGGATTAGGGCTGGGAAAAAGCATTTTGAAGCGGTTAAGCAGGAAACTGGTGTTGGGGAGGGGACTAACATTATTATTATTGTAAGTTCTGCTCCTCTGGAGACAACAGTTGGGGTGGGGACAGGAAGGGGACCCTCTTCCTTTCCTCTTGGTAATAGACTTGATGAGGTGTCCTGGGGACAGGCAGGAGGAGGAACCCCAGGGCCCTGTGCCCTGAGAGAGGTTGTGCAGTGACCCCACCATCTGATAGGATAGCTCCATGTAGATGCCAGCCATGAGCCCTGTCTGCTGGCCTCTCCAGCCAGGGCATCTTAGTAAACGTCTTCAGGCAGCGATGCTGGGTCTCTCTACAGGGCCCTTGATTAGGCTTTGTCTTTGGGACAAGAATGCAAATGGACAGTACTAGGAGCTGTGTCAAGCCACACTGGTCTGGGCTTCAGAGCCATCTGCCTCCAAGTATACCCTTTGAGATGGAAAGACACAGCCCTCCCAGCCCCGCCTCCACAAGCAGGCCCTTGGTCCCTGGCCCCTTCTGTCTCCTCCTGACATGATGCTGACTGGTAGCTGCGACTTTCCCAGCTTCACTGGCTCCTGCTACTCCCTCAGCATCTCAGAATGCTTGTGTTCGAGTGGGCAGGAAGACTAGAATGGTGGCCAATCCAGTTCCCAGCTTCCCAGCCCTCCCCGGGCCACCAGGCTCCTACGTTAACTTTCAAACCATACGGGGTGCTTCAGAGCCCGGGTTAGGGAATGAGAAAGTCAGCAACTCCAGAATAGAAACACTATATTCAAGTGGGTTAAACTCCAGCCCTGACATTTAATTAGCTCCTTTTTCAGCTCCCACACTTGAAGAGTACCTGTTATTTCTTTTCTTCTACTCACAATACACTGTAAGCCAGGAGCATTTTCCTGAGCTCCCGAACCTCTCATCAGAAGTCAATCACTTCGGAAGCATGCTAAATAGTTCTACGGGCCTGCCGAGGGTGCTGGCAGACTGGCTCAGGACGTGCGGAGCTTCCTGAGACCAGGAGCACACAATGGCTAGGGCAGGTGGTGCGTGCACACTCTCAGCTTTTGATCTGTCCCCGCTGTCTCCACATCTCTGCACAGGTGACCACCTCTCCAAGTGAGCATAGATATCTAATGAACCCGGGGCCATTAGCCTTGGAAAACAGCAATGAGAGAGCTTAGTGGAGCCATTGGTGACAGCCCCAGAGCCCTGCCTGCCTGGGCCTCGCTGGGCGCTGCTGGAAGTGTTGCCAGAGTCCTTGGGCGAAGGCCCAGCCCCAGGTGGTCCCTACAGATGTGGCTCAGCCACCTGTCCCAATATGCCAATCAAAGAGATCAGTGGTGGTGAAGGACAGGAAAGGAGCTTTAATCTGCATGGCCGCACTGGGAAGCACAGATTACAGTGACCAAAGGTGTGTCTGCAAGGAGTTGACAGACATGTTGAGGTTTTGTAGGAAGGGGAACCAAGGCAGGGGTTGGGGGTTGCATGCCGGGTTTGTATTGTAGGCCAAGGTCTGGTTCTGTGAAGCTATGGAAGGTCTTTGTCATGGCTTGAGGGGGCGATTCAGTCCTCATTGGTGAGGTGTTGACTCCTGCTGAGGGGCAGCCTGGGCTTCATGGTGGGGTGGTTGCTCCTGCTTAGGGGGGCAATCTCACCACAAGGCGATCAGTTCAGTGAGGCTCACCTTTGCTTGGGGGTAGTTCCCATCCCTTGTCATAGAGACCCTTATGGACTAGGTCTGCAATTCCTGGAATACAAGGAAAATGACTCAGAAGGAAAAAAATCTAGAGAAGCAAATGGAGCCAGAGAAGGACAAAATGGAGCTGGCCAGGTCAGTGTCGGGCTTTCTTTGGGAGCAGGGTGGTGGAGTGGGGAGCGTGGGTGTGGCCGGGGTGGGGTGGGGGTGGGGGTTAACTCAGTCTCACAGATAAAAGGCAAAGGGAAGAGTGGAAGGTGAGGGCAAAGCCCATGCTAGGCTGGTCCCCTGGACTGGTTGGGTGGAGCGAGGCTGGGGGAGGCGGCTGGGGGTGCCGCAGAGGAAGCTGTGTGCTAATGCCTGAGGCAAGAGGGAGCCCGAGCCACAGCCAGCCTCACTCCTGCTAGCAGCCCAGCCACAGCATGCGCCTCCTCTCTAACCTCTCAGCCCCTTTCCCCGATTCCTTTGGACCCCCCTTTTCTGATGGCCAGAACATACTCAGCCAGAAGCAGGTAGTGTCTCGCAAGGGCCCACTGCCACCAGTCCCCATGGCCTCTTTGCTCCCCACCATCCTCCTCTGTTGAAGACACACTCTGGGCTCTTCTGCCCGGATCCTGCACTCTTCCCTGCGTCCCTTCGCCTTTACCTTTGCCTCCCTCTGTACGAGCACTGCAGACTGACCTCCAGGGGGTTAGGGTTGCTCTTGCTTCCTGGCTGAGCTCCTGGAGGACCCTGGTGCTAATCTTGCCACCGTGTTTCACTCTTTATCCCTGACCTGTCTGGGCTACAGGGCAGAATCAGACCAGGAATTGTAGGAGGAGAAAGAACAGGGGTTCTTAGAGATCTGGGTTCAAGTCCCAGCTCTGCCAGCTGACAGATGTCTATTCTGGAAAATGTTATTAACCTTTTGAGCTCCTATTTCTTTAGACAGTAAGAGCCCCCCCCCTTTTACGGTACTGGGGATTGAACCCAGGGGCATTCTACCTCTGAGCTCCACCCCCAGCCCTAGGTTTTATTCTTTATTTTGAAACAGGGTCTCACTAAGTTGCGGAGGGCCTCACTAAGTAGCTGAGGTTGGCCACGAACCCAGATCCTCAGTCTCAGCCTCCCAAGTACTGGGATTACAAGCGTGCCACCACGCCCGGCAAGATCCCCCTTTTAGGTATGCTGTGAAGGTTAAAGGTGATAAACAAGGTCATGTTATTGACTTCAAGCATAGCAGTTGCATGTTTTAGGAACGGCCAAGACAGTGGTGACTTTCGGGAATAAGCCTTTTAATCATTGAGAGAGAGGTTTTGGACTCAAAAAGTGAATAAAATCTGCATTCAAAGTGACCTTCCCTCCTCCTGTGTTCCCTACCAAGACAGGTATTCCCCCTCTGCTGAAGGTGAGACTGCCTCATGTGTCAGCCTGTTTCTGGGTCCTGAGCCAGCACAGCTCACCTGTTGAAGGGGTGAGGCCAAAGGGCTGCACCCACCTCCCGTAGCCAGCCTCCCTGCATCCACCTTGGAGAGGACAGGTGCTTGATCCCTTTCATTATGCCCCTGCAGCAGAACCACAGGCATTGGGCAATACCTCCTCATTAAGATTTATGAAGTTTTTGTTCAGAGATTATGCTTGTTACTTGATGTGCTGGAGTCACACAGGCCTACATGCAAATCACAACTCTGTGGTTTATTAACTGTGAAACTCTCAGCAAATTACTTACTAAGTCTTAGTTTTCAGTGCAACAGAGACAGAGATGTTAAATGCAGTAATCCATTTACAGCACTGAGGCATTGCCTGGCTCACTGAAGTACCCATCCACTCACCCAGCATGTATTTTCTGAGTGTCTACAAAGCACTAGGGGCTGGAGATCTGCCTTGTGGAGCTTACTTATATTCTAGTAAGAGTGGGAGATGGACTGTAGACAATTGAAATGAAAAAATGGCAGGGAAGGAGAATTGGGGTGCTGGCAGGAGAGAGGCTGCTTTAAATGAAGTAGCCAAGACAAGTATCAAAGACAAGGTGAGACTTAAACATGATCATAAACCGGGTGTGGTGGCACACGCTTGTAATCCCAGTACTTGGGAGGCTGAGACTGAGGATCCGGGTTCATAGCCAGCTTCAGCTACTTAGTGAGACCCTGTTTCAAAATAAAGAGTAAAACATAGGGCTGGGGGTGCAGCTCGGAGGTAGAATGCCCCTGGGTTCAATCCCCAGTACCACAAAAAAACCCCCAAAGCTGGGCGTGGTGGCGCACGCTTGTAATCCCAGTACTTTGGGAGGCGGAGACCGGAGGATCCGGGTTCGCGGCCAGCCTCATCTCTCTCTCTCTCTCTCTCTCTCTCTGTCTCTTTCTCTCTACTTAGTGAGTCCCTATGCAACTTCGTGAGACCCGGTTTCAAAATAAGGTATAAAAAATAGGGCTGGGGGTGTAGTGCGGAGGTAGAACGCCCCTGCGTTCAATCCCCGGTACCGCAAAAAATATATATAAATAAATAAAAAAACCCAAAAAACAAAACAAAAAAACCCATAATCATAAAGCAGGTGAGGGTGTGGGCTGGGCATGCATAGGAGGCAAGGTGTTCTTGGCAAAAGGAAGAGCCGGGCAAAGGTCCTGAGGCAGGAGTGGGCCTGGTGTATCTGAAGAGCAGCAAGGAACTTGTAGGGCAGAAGCAGAGGGACAGAAGAGGTGGGAGGTCAGGGGACAGCATGGGGAGCTGGGGTAGGTTAGTGGGGCTCTGCAGGCTAGTGTAGAGTCCAGCTTTTTCTCTGAGAGGAGTAGGGACTCTTGGAGGACTTTGAGCAGAGCGGCTAGAATCTGACTGATATCTTCACAGCACTGTATTGGTGCTCTGCTGAGACTATTCTCTGCAGACACAGCAGGAAGCAGCATAGCTGGTGGGAAGTATCTGCAGTAACCCAAGGGAGAGGTGAAGGGGCCTGGGCCAGGCTGCTAGCTGCAGGGTTGGTGAGGAGTGCATGGATTCTGGATATATTTTGAAGCTAGAACCCACAGGATTTCTCAAGAGGTTAGATGTGGGAGTGAGTGAGAGAAAGAGAGAAATTAAAGGTGTCACCAAAGTTTGGGGCTGGAGAAGTTAGAAGGATAAAATATGGAAAACTGGACTGGAGTGGGTTTGTAGGGTGAGATCAAGTTCTGTTTGGGATATGTTACCTGTGAGAGGCTCATTAGACACCCCAGTGCAGATGTTAGGAGACAGTGGGCTGTGGGAGGCTGGAGCTCGGAGATAGAGCTGGCTGGGGACATGACTTTGGGAGTCACAGCTTAGCCATGGAGATAGGATTTAAAGCTGGGTGAATGAGATGCCTGAGGGAGGTTGAATGCAGATAAGGAGAGAGGACAGAGCCCTGGACTTGCCTCTCAGCTGCCTTGCCTATGCAGGGCTCCTCAACCTTCTATTTAGAATTCAGGGTCCCAGGAGGCAGCCCTGAGCATCCCTAGGCAGGATCCCCCTACCTCCTTCTCTAGGATTCTGGATACATAAGCTGAGGACTCCAAGCAGGAATGGAGCTCTTCTTAGGGCAATAGGGTGGGAGAGCCCTACCTTCCCACCTCCAAGTCAGCAGGATTTTGTGTCACATACTCTAAAAGTTAAAAAAAAATAACAAATATCCACACTATTTTACTCTCTCAATGTCAAGCTCCCGCTTTGTTCAGAACGAGTGCTGGGACCTCTTTTTTTTTTTTTTGTGGTACTGAGGATTGAACTCAGGGGCATTCTACCTCCAAGCTACACCCCCCAGCCCTATTTTTTTATGTTTTATTTTGAAACAGGGTCTCACTAAGTTGCAGAGGGCCTCATAAGGTTGCTGAGGCTGGTCCCGAACCTGCAATCCTCCTGTCTCAGCCTCCCAAGTACTAGGATTACAAGCGTGCACCACCACACCCGGCTGTGACCTCTTTTAAATCTCTCTTTTATTTATTTCTGAACCTACTTTCTGTTGTATTCTCTACTGTGTATCCTAAGACTCGCTCTTGTTTTATAAATGTAGATTTGAATCTCTTTTCAAATGCATATTTTGCCTTGTTTACTATCACACCAGATGTAACAAATGCATGTTAGCTATCTTTTGGAGCTTGTTTACTTGGAGTACCAGGCTTGGTTTTTGAGCCTGAAACAATTTCTGGAAAAGTGCCTGTGCAGAGAATCTTAAATTGTTCCCATAGATGAAAGGGAGATAATGTCATTGGTGCCTAAGAATTGAGGCTTCATTTCTGGCTGAAACTGGGGGGTGCGGGTGGGGGTGGGGGGCAATACCACTCATTTCTTTCTGGATAGGGATCTTGAGAAAATGATTATAAAAAGAACCCCAGACAATCAAGGACACACTTCAACATTTTTTTTTTTTTTTTTGCGGTACCAGGGATTGAACCCAGGGGCATTCTACCTCTGAGCTACACCCCTAGCCCTATTTTTTATACTGTATTTTGAAACAGGGTCTCACAAAGTTGCGGAGGGCCTCACTAAGTAGCTGAGGCTGGCCGCGAACCCGGATCCTCCGGTCTCTGCCTCCCAAGTACTGGGACTACAAGTGTGCGCCACCACGCCCGGCTGGAAACATTTCAACATTCTGAGTCTTATTCCCATAGCAGTTAATTAGGACAGCTGGGAGGTTTGGGAGCCTGCCCCAGCCTCAGTGCTCCTGTCACCATTGTGTCCTTTCCCTTTATCTCCCCAGGGACAGCCAGGAGAAAAGTCACCTCATCCCTTTGTATGCAAAAACCCTATATTTGGGGAAAACGTGTCCCAGGAAGTTCTGTTCTTTGAGGAGGGATGCATTCTTCTGGAGGGACTGCAGGCTTCATCAGAGACTGGCTGTCAAGAGGTGCTGTGCTTTTAGAATGTAATGAGTAAATTTAAATGTTGGATGCAAATGAGGCATAATATTAACTCTAGCTTCAAAGAGCAGAGAACGAAGCAGATAGTTAAACAGCTGTGAGGGTTTTTTTTTCTCACTAGACAAGCCTAGGAATTGCATTGCCAACACGCAGACGTAGCGTGATAGCTTTTTGATGGCTTCTGCCAAGCCACGTGGAAGCAAAAGCCCAATGGTGTAAAGAGAAGGGATCTTTCTACATGCAGACCTGGGGCCAACCACCAGGGCCCATCATCCAAGATCTCACCTCTCTCTGCAGTCCTCTTCCTCCCTCAGTCTGGACCAGGTAGCACATGGCCTAGGCAGCTCCTTCCTTCCTTCCTTCCTTCCTTCCTTCCTTCCTTCCTTCCTTCCTCCCTCCCTCCCTCCCTTCCTTCTCTCTCTCTCTCTCTCTCTCTCTCTAACCAGGGGCATTCTACCTCTGAGCTATACCCCAGCCCTTTTTATTTTGAAAGAGGGTCTCACTAAGTTGCTGAGGGTCTCGCTAAGTTGCTGAGGTTGGCTTCAAACGTGTGATCCTTCTGTCTCAGCCTCCCAAGTACTGGGATTACAGGTCTGCACCACCGTGTCTAGCCTAGCCATATGATTTCTTGATGGGCATATCAGGAGGGGGCCATGTCTGCTCCAGCTCAGCTCCCACCTGACTGCAAGAATCCCATCAGACTGCACTTACACCCCAGAGGTGCCAAATTCTATTAGCCACAGAAAGTCATATTCCCATACCTGTGCCTCTAATCGCCTCCCTCCTGCAAGCAGATTAATTAAAATGCACATACAAATACATTAGTTACAAACACAGTGTCCCTCTTCACATGCAAATGCAATCAATAGATACCAAGATGATTTGCATAATGGAAAAAGAAGAAAGGAGTCCTTTGTAATGTAGCTTTGAGCTATAAGCTTAAGGACCTCATGTGATCATGTGGAATCTAAGTCTGTCTGGGAGTCTGGCACAGTGTATACTCTGTGATGCTCCACAGCAAATAATTGCTCTAAGATTCAAAGCATTTCCCTGGGAAGCCCTCTTACTCCAGACCCTTGGTACCTACAAGACAGGGCTGGTCCACATTTTGCTTTGAGAGTATTCTACTTGTAAGTTTGAGGCCAGAAAAGTGCCACTGTCATCCCTCTACCCCCATGTTATTTTTTTTTAACCCTCCACCCCCATGCTTAGTATCTTAATTCTGAGGCCATCTAACCACATTCCTTCATTTAGCAGTTGGGGAGAGAGAGCCCCTGAGCAGAAAGGTGCGGCTAAGGCTACACTCACAGAAGCAGTAGGGCTGGACCTAGCGTGGAGCCGTCCTGGGGAAGTGCTGGTTGGAGGCAGTGGTCAGTCCAGTGGTCAGGTGGGGAGGCTTCCTTCCCTCCCTCTGCCCACCGCTGTTTCACTGTGTCACTTGGCTTCGAGGTGCTGTGAGTCTCTTGAGAGTTGCCTGATATTAAACATCTCACAGGACAAAATTCAATTGCTAGTTACCAGGCGAGGGCTGGAGAGTTCCAGAACCCAGAGAAGGCACAGCTTCTGCCCGAAGGGACTCTAGATCAGAGATTTCCAAAGAGTTTTTGTTTATGAAAGCCCCTTTTACATCAGAAAAAAAAATTTAGGGTCTTCTCGTCTCACAATTCCAATTGTATAGAAGTGTATAAAAATAGAAAATGACAGAAAGCATCATGAATCTAGTAGCAGTACACAGATTTCAAAAATAGCATGCAGATGTGATAACATATGTTTTCAGCCCACAGGCAAAGCCTGGAAAGCCTATGATTTATGGATTCCTCAATGAATCTACAGTGCTCAGAAGCCTATGGCTTAGAGCTACTAGGGTAGAGAGATCTTTTGTCTTGGACTTTAAAGTCCCTGGAAGGGAACCTGTTGTCTGTTGTGGTTTAGGAGGCTGAGACAGTTAGTAACCAGCTGTTAAAAGAAACTCACTCATCCACCTTTCCTTCCCTTTCCCTTCCTTCCTTCCTTCCTTCCTTCCTTCCTTCCTTCCTTCCTTCCTCTCTCTCTCTCTCTCTCTTTCTCTCTTTCTCTCTTTTTCTTTCTTTCTTTCTTTCTTTCTTTCTTTCTTTCTTTCTTTCTTTCTTTCTTTCTTTCTTTCTGCTGGGGATTGAACCCAGAGGCATTCTACCTCTGAGCTACACTGCCAGCCCTATTTAGAAACAGTGTCTAACTAAATTACTGAGAGCCTCACTAAGTTTGCTGAGGCTGACTTTGAACCTGTGATCCTCTTGTCTCAGCCTCTCAAGTACTGGTATTACAGGTGTGCACCACCACACCCAGCTTAAAAGAAACACTTTAGACAAAATAAATTTAACCAAGTTTATTTGAGCATTAAAGGATTCATGAATTGGGCAACATTCAACACCCAAAGAGGTTCAGAGATCTCTACTCCATCTCTGTGGGCAGCAAGCTTGTATAGGTTGAACATGGAAGTAAAATAAAGAAATTACTTGATTGGCTACAGTTAGGCATTTGATTTATATGGTCCCAGGGGAGGTCCCAAGTTTTATAACTACTGGACTGATTGGCTGTGATTGGCTAAAGCTTAGTTGAGAATTAATCAGTTATAAGGAATGCCTCTAAGTTAAGTTTTGGTTTGCTTGTTAGAGGGTCTGGATACAGAAACAACCCTAGGCTAATGGCCTTCAGCTTATTTTGCTTTAATACCAGCAAGGTGGTCTTTCTTCCTGTTATCCTGAAACAAACTACCTGTATATTGAGTCTTGAGGGAAATGGGGCTGGAGAAATGACAGGGGGAGAGGGGGTCCAAAACATTAAATTATTTCTCAAAAAGGATGTGGCACCAGATCATGAAGCTGGTGGCTAGGAATAATGATGATAAGCTACCACTTATTCAGTAGGTTACAAGTGGCAGAAACCGTGCAAAAGATTGAATATCCCTTCCTCATACAAAACCCAGGAGCTCATGATCATCAGTTTCTGCACTGACTCATGATTTAAGAAGCAAATTCTAGCAGCCCAAAGTAGTTGAACAAAGTAGTTGATGCCAATCTTTACTGGCATCTCTCAAAGAACATTAGAATGACTGGATTCAGTAAAATCTCTCAAAGCTCCCTTTCCTTCATTGATCACCTGTACTTTGCAGCCTACTTCAGAGCCTCTTACTTGTAGCTACTCCAGGACGCTCCCCGATGCTCCGCTGCGGTGTCATTGCTGCTGCTTTTTTCTCCCTTGTGAGATGGTTACCAAGCAGACAGAACTAGCTGCCATTGTGTCAGGTTTAGTTTCTTCTCTGCCTGCCCATTTTGCAGGTTCTCCGCACCAAAGGCCAGTCCTGGGGTTGATCCTGAAGAGCCCGCCAATTAGCCTAGCTATTGCCATGACAGCCTCCAAGAAACAGAAATTCAGGCTAGGCCTTAACCTGACACTGGGTTCCTGGAAAAACCTGTAGAGCACCCCACCCAAGAAAGGACCAATAAAAAATGAGACAAACAAGTACCTGACGTTCCATGACCGTTGACTCAGGGCCTATACCCTACCTTTTTTGGCAACCCCACGTGCACCGAGACTTACACCAATCCCCAAACGACACGATTCAAATCCCTGCTTGTTAGCCAATCAAAATAAAGGGCACCAAAGTCCTCCAGTTTGTGTATAAAAGTTGTTCTAAAAATCAGCTCGGGGCTCTCCATCTCACCGCTGCGTCGGACGGGCGGAGGGTCCAAGCTCGAGCTTGTAATAAAGACTCCTTCCTTTTGCATGCGGACCTGGACTCCTGGAGCTTCCTTGGGGGATCACTGATCTGGGTGTTTCAATCTGATAGGCAAGAACCCTGTCTTCCTGCCTCTACCTCTCTCCTGGTCCTCTCTCTCTCTTCCTCCAGTCTTTCCAATTTGCACCATAAAAAGCCAGACAATGGGATCACTCTCCTGAAAGATGGGGAGGGCAAGGAAAAGTTGGACAAAATTCAACTTTGGGGATGGGATGGAGAAATGGGGTTAGGATGTGGGGAAATGGAGAAAAAAGGATAGAGCCTGGGAATGCTGACACATGTTCAGATGGATATATCTGGTTGTCACATACACTTTATGGTTTAATCTTCACAATAATCCTTGGAGGAAGGTGAGATTAGCCTCAGATTTCAAATGAGAAAACAAGGCCCAGAGAGGTCAACTGGATCAATGAGAGGTTAAGCTAACAAAGTAGAAAGGCACTGCATGGATACTCACAGAACCTCTCCACCTTCCGCTTTGTGTTTTGCCAGCCTTTGATCCCAGGAGTCCAGTTCCAAGCAGTTCTGTGAGCCCCTTGGGTGGTCTTGGGCATTTTCTCATCACCTCTTGACCATTTATCGAGTACACATCAATTTTGATTCCAGCCTTTGGCTTGCCTACAACAGTGGAGTTTTATACTATGGACTCATGCTGGATATGGATGTTTTGCAGAGAAAGACCCACTATTACACTCTGGCCACAGCAGCCTCTTCTCCATCTTCAAACTTGGCCTAATTGTGCTTGTTCTTATGCCCTTGAAAGTGCTTCACAGCCCTACAACCTGCCTCCCACTCCAGGTTCTGCCGGTTGGGACTGAGGCCAGTTTATGATGGTCTGTTGCTGGTTCCACATGGGAGGGAAGAGAAAAGTGGGTCCTTGTTATGGGCTCAGTTGAGTGTGTCCCCTTGAACTTCATATGTAGAAGTCCTAATCCCCAGTACCTAAAAATGTGACTGTCATAGAAAATGCTAGCTTAAAAAGGTAAATAAGTAAAAATAATAAAGTCACCAGTCAGGGCCCTAATCTAATGTAACTGGTATCCTTTTAAAAAGAAGATTAGGGGGAGTAGGGTGAGAGGAAAATACACAAAGTGATGCGTGCATATATTAATGTATCACTTTGAATCTCACTGTGATGTATGCTTACAATGCACTAGTAAAAGTATGAAAAAATTAAAGATAACAAAGAAGATTAGAAGACAACACACAGAGGGGAAACTAGGTGAAGACACCGCCAGAATGGAACCACCTGTCAGCCAAGGAGAAAGGCCTCAAAGAAGCTGACACCTTGATCCTGGCCTTCCAGCCTTCAGAACTCTGAGAAAATATATCTCTCTTGTTTAAGCTGCCCAGTCTATGTTATTTTATTATGAAAGCTCTAGAAAACACATACAGTGTTTTTCTTTGGATTTGACAGCAGCCCCTGTCCTAGGACCAATTCCATGGGAATCTGAAATAGCCAAGAAGAGCCCTAGGGGCTGCTTATGCCCCTGTAGAGGCTGCTGAGCGCCCTGCTCTGAATCTATCTGCAACTTATATCTAGGGAACTATCTGGAGATTATTCTCCTCTAGGTCACGATGGTACATGCCCCAGCTTTACTCAGGCTCCTCTGATGCCTATTTTAGGACCGTTGGAACCATAAGTTTTAGCAAGTACCCAAGACATTTTATCAAGAGTCCCCTCTTCCTTGATGTCCAAACAAGTTCCTCATTCCCTCACCCTGGATATCTAACCAAGTTCATCTCCCAACCCTTGATATCTAACCAAGTTCCTCTTAGTACTTTTTCATTCTGTCCCTCACCTTGCCTGTTGGTTATAAATCATCTTCTGTCGTGTTTTATTTGGAGATGACCTCATCCTGTCTCCCGTATTGCGGCAGTCTTAAATAAGGTTTTCCTTGCCCTTCTGAGGGCATCCAGTGAAATCTCTCCTGAACAGGACCACTGAGGTAGGGTGCTCCTCTCTTTCTTGCCCTTCCTCCACACCACTGCTGTGACTTGGCTTGAGATATCTCTAGCTACTACTAGGGCTTTAGAGATTCAAGTTGCCTTTCTGAGGAAAACAGACCAAGGCAGTTTCTGAATGGAGCCTCACAGTGACCTGTGTTTAAATCTCAGAAGTCTATTTGTGATCTCGAACAAAAAGAGTGTTCACATGACCCTCTTAAGCTGAAATTTTTCATCTTGTAAACAAGGGTAATAATACCTTCCTAGCAGGGTTGTGAAGCTTAAATATGGATAAAAGCTTCTAGTTCACAGGTGTTCAGTCAATTGGTTTTCTTTCCTTATAGAAAAATCTCACTAATTAGAGTTAACCAGACAAAGGCCAGTCTGAATGAACAAAAATTCAACTGCAGAATTTCCCCACCTGCCCCCAAAGTAGTTGTAATCTCTCAACCACAGAGCAAGCATGCTACGTGTGGTCCCTGCAAGGGAGAGGGTCTTAGAGGTCTGCAAGAACAAATAGCATCCAACAATTGGTGGTAAATGGAGATTCTGATGGTCCAAAAGTGATTCCTCTTCCCTTCGATCCTGTGTGCATCTTACTGCCTGTTGCAGTAGGCTTTCAACACATGTTTATGAAGTGGGAACAGTTGTGCAATCCCCTTTGCCCATGGACAACAGTCAGAACCATAATAAGCCAGGCGTGGTGGAGCACGCTTGTAATCCCAGTACTTGGGAGGCGGAGACTGTAGGATCCGGGTTCACAGCCAGCCTCAGCTACTTAGTGAGGCCCTCTGCAACTTTGTGAGATCCGGTTTCAAAATAAAGTATAAAAAATAGGGCCGGGGGTGTAGCTCGGAGGTAGAATGCCCCTGGGTTCAATCCCCGGTACCGCAAAAAAAAAAAAAAAAAGAACCATAATAATACCAGGTACCATTCACTGACAGCTTACTATATGCCAGGCTCTTTGCATATACTGTCTCATTGGATGCTCAACTCAGTACCAGGAGGTTGAAATTATCTGCCTTGAATAGATGAGAAAACTTGGGCTCAGAAGGATCAACTGACCTGAGGATCTGCATGCCAACCCAGGCTTCTCTCTGACTTCGGTCACCTCTCCCAGGTTGTTCGAGGGGAACTTCAGCGGTACCCTTGTCTGAACTCACAGTGTGGCTAATCCAGGACCCCCACATGAATGAATTTCATTGTGGTCATGGCTGGAGATAGTTAGTGATTGCCTGTTCTCAATAGCCTCTTTTTTCGTGCAGAAGGAATGTGGATTTATTTCACCATTAAGGATGGTTTTCCGCAGAGGGATCATAGGTGTGTAGGCTGTCTCCCAGACCTGTACATTGGGCTCTTTGCAATACTCCCAGGGACCTGTTACAGTAAGCTTCTGGATGCCTCCCCTCCCAACTCCTGCCAGCCCTGAGAGTCCCTGCCTCAGGTTCAGCTTTCTCCCTTTGGTGTTCTTAATGCCTCTTAGCTGAGAAAGATTTCTGATAAACTGGGCCTGATATTTTGAAAGTCTAAGGTTGGTAATGGGATCTTTGCTCTGCCAGACTCAGGCTGTGTTAAGGTGCATTTCTCTTCAGCTTGATTACTTCTGCTTAAATCCCAGGCTCTACCAAGATCCCTGGGCTTGCTAGAAATTTGCATCTAAAGTCAGCCCAGGACAGTCAAACCCTCGGGGAAAACAGACCCTGCTGGAAGGGCTGCTTTTGGGATACTGCTTGCCAGAAAGTGGGGAGCAGTAGGAGAATTTTGAATTTCAAATTGGGGTCTGGGACCTCTCTGGGGAGAGGGCACATAGATGTTCTTCAGAAAGTTTCCAAATCCCTTAAGGTTATCCAAAAAAGTTTGCTGGTGAACTTTTCTATGGAGGTGTCTGAGATTCTTACTGGATTCTTAAGAATTCCAAAGAACTTGAGAACCAGCGGTTAAAAAGCAAAACGAAACAAAAACAATGATCGGAGAATTGGGACCAGTTAGAAGCAAGAAGAGTGCTGACTCTGGAGAAGACTAAGAAGATGGAATGAATCTTTAGTAACTTAAGTTTTGGGTTTTTAATAAGAATATTAATAATACCATTTCTGGAGAGTTACTGTGTGCCACACACTTTACATGCACTATTTTACTCCACCCTTTTAACGGTCCTTTGAGTTAGATATCACATTCTCATTTTGTAGATAAGGATATGGATATTCAGCAAGTATCAGTGACTCATTTAAGGTCACACATAATCATGGTGGCACTAAGACTTGGATGTGGTTGTATCTACCTCCACTAGACAAATAAGAAATGCCATCAGAGAAGCTATATAAGTAAGGAAAAGTTTTCTCCACACAATTGGCTGTATGCTGAGATGGTAATGAAGGAATGCTAGTTGCACCAAGCTGAGAGGTTTAAAACAACTTCTTTTGCTTTATAATGTTCAACAACTTTTTTTTTAAGTACTACCATGTATATTACTTTTTCCAGGTCTTCTACCATCATGTAAAGTATATGTTGTAGATATTATTTCCTGCCTAGGAAATTAAAGTTTAGGGTGACACAGATGTGCCAATGTTCTACAACGGGCAACAGCACCTTCCACAGGCTAGTCTGCCCGGCTTCTGGCTTCTGCTTCCAGCTCCGGAGCTCAGGGGGGAGATGCAGGCTCTCCACCATGATTGGTTGCAGGTGCAAGGCTGGACCCAGGATCTCTGGGGATCCCTTCTGGCTCAAAAGCTCTGCAATTTAAAAACCGTTTTCAGTCATAGGGGAATCTCAGCAGTCAGTGGTCTGTTGTCTTGAGTTTTCCTCTTAAAGTCCTTTTCTTTGTGAAAGAAGAAAGAAAAGAGAATTTTCATGAAGGAAAACATTTTTGTTACCAAAGTATCATTAAAAAAAAAGATATACTCAGCCCCAATACCAGAGAGACAAGACAAGGATGGTGGTAAAGAGCATGCGCAAACTTGAGCCGAGGAGCGGCACCACCGCTGCAGACTGGTCATGCTGAATTCAGCTCTCCTTCCCAGGTCTTAGGGGCAAGCAGCTGACTTCTTCTTAACTTCTGAGTTAGGGAAAGGTGTCGTTGCACTTGTGTGTGGGTGTGGATGTGTGGGGCAGGGCCAGGACAGGGAGGGGGGTGAGGTGGGTAGGGTACAAGACATAAAGAGGCACTCATTCTCAGGATTGTGCAAAGGCAGGGTCTGCTCTGAGAGTGGGGCTTCCTTACATTGTGCACCCCAGAAGCCTTCCTGTGGACTTGGGCCTGAGCACCAGTGCTGGGCCTTTCTCATTAAAGACAGTAAAGGTCTCTGTCTCCATTTCTAGCTCACAGCAGTCAACGAACAGAACGATCGTTTAAATATCCTCTTCCTTCTAAGAAGAACAGTTGGAGGTTGTGGGTGCATATGCAGCGAGCATATGTAGTGGCCTGTCATCTGCTTGGACACTGCTCACTGCTCTGGTAGGTGTGAATGCTTCCTAGTGATGAAACTACTCCTACAGTTAGTCATATTTTGTTTAATTTTTACTTCTAATGGACCACTGGTTGAAGATAAGAATCATAATTAACACCCATGTCAGAATTCAAAAGGACAAGGAGAATAGTTAGCCTCTTCATCACCTTGATAAAATCAGCAAGCTGCATCTAGTTACTGAAAATTCTGATATAGCACATCAAGGTGTTTCTAGTACGGCAAAAACCAATATTAAGAAGAAAAAGTGCATTTTACTTTTGGCTTTTCATTTGCTGGTAATAAATATTATTCATGAAGGTTTTGTTTGCAGAGAGCTGCTTGAAAGTAGCAGCCTGAAACCTTCTCTCCTAACTTGTTTAGAAATGAAATATGAATTTTTTTAAAAGCCAGTTTAATTTTTAAAGTGCAAGATGCAATAACTTCAAGTATCAGGTCATCAAAGAAGGTTTTGATGCTGCAATATCTAATTAAAATTTAATCTACATTTTAATACATGTTTGGGCCCCAAACGTGTTAGATGGAGATGGTGTTTTAAATTTCTGAGGGGGATTTCTGAGTCATCTTACTATGAAATGGCTAGGAAGTGCTGATGTGAAAAAAAGAGTCCCAGCTTTGAGCCAGAGAAGACTGGCTTGCAAATCCTTCTGGGCCACACCCTATGCAGGCTTCTCAGCCTCAGTTTCACCTTCTTCAGCAAGAGGGCTTCAACAGTTTGGATATGAAATGTCCTTCAAAGGCCTGTACATTAAAGGCTTGATTTCCAGGGTGGCACTATTGGGAGGTGGTGGGCCCTTTAAGAGGTGGGGCCTAATCAGAGGAAGTCAGGTCATTAAGGGTGCACCTGTGAGGGGATGTTGGGATCCTGACCCCTTTATGTCTTCCTTTTTTCTTTTTTTGTTTCCCAGCTGCCAAGAGGTGAACAAGCCTCCTCCTCCACATGCTTCCACCACGATGTACTGTGCTGCCACAGGTTCAAAGCAACAGGGCCAAGCCACCATGGACTGAAACCTCTGAAATTGGGAACCAAAATATACCTTTCTTCTTTTCAAATGGATTTATCATGGGTATTTCTTACAGCAACAAAAGGCTGACTAACACAAGAGTTATAAGATTGAGGGTATACATAGTTTTTTTAAAAAATACTTTTATTGGTGCATTATAATTTCACATCATTACGTAGTTTAGAGTGATAGGGAGATGTGATCATTCCATGGATTCCAAATTCTTGTCCTATAGGTTTTGACTCAACTCTTTTTCTTGACAACCAATTTAGTTGCCCCTCCCTTATTTGCCTTTATGTACAAACTGCCTCCTGTCACATTCTCCTGCTTTCATTGCAGCACACTCTTTATCTGACAGTATTGCATTCATTTATTTGTTTGTTTTACTGGCTGCTGCCTTTGCTGGAACATGAGGTCTGGGCGATCTCACCCAGAAAACCTCTTGTTTTCGTCAATACTATCCTGTGTTTAGAATAGCCTGGGTCTAATACATGCTCAATAAATATTTGCTGAATCAATGTTGAATGACTTTCTCATTTTCCTTCCTCATTAACTGGCTATGACAGTCATTTCGTCTCTCTGTGTCTTCGTTTCTTTATTTGCCACAAAAGCGCCTGGGTCTAGCTCGACAATCAGCAAATTACATATAGCCTGCAGGCTGAATCTGGTCAATCATCTAGTTTTTGAAAATAAAGTTTTATTAGCACTCAGCCATGCTCACTTGTTTACATACTGTCTGCAGCGATGGCAGAGACTGTATAGCTTAAAAGCTTCAAATATTTACTACCTGGCCCGTTATGGAAAAAGTTTGCACATTCCTAGTCTGGTTGAACTCTGAGCTCTTTATACCCATTATATTTTTAATCTTCTGTGAAATACTCATATGATGTTCACTGCTCTGTGTAATAACAAATGGCTGATTGATTTTCTGGAACTTCTTTGAAGTTTGGCCCTAGGCCATGGCTTGACTGTTTGGTTGTGAATTTATGCCAATGGTCCATTCATTTCTCCATTACTTTCCAGCTTTCTTCCAAAACAGGATATAGACCCTAAGTGATATAATTTTTGTTACCTTTGAAATGCACTTTACCTTTTTCTTGCCCCCAGAAGCTTCGATTCTAGGATGGAGTTGCCATTATACTGCTCTTAGAGCATGCCTGGCTTTGGGATCGATACATGATTCTAGCTGGTATTGCCCCAGTTTCAATGTCACAAAACATCAGCTGAGAACTGGAGGTGGAGAAGGAGGGTGGCGGGTTCCTTATTTCTCTGAGGAGTCTCTTCCCTTTTTAAGCTCTCGGCCCACACAGTTCCACAAAGGACTGTGTTTCAGAAAGAGGCACATGGTATAATTGAAAGAACATAAGGTTTGGCATTAGAGAGATTTTGGTTCATGTTCTATATCTTCCACTTACTAGTTACATGATTTTGGATTAATAATATAACCTTTTGAGCCTATGCAAAATGGACATAGATTGATTGTTACCTCATAAAGAAGAGTGAATTGCAGTGGGCATTCAATAAATATTATTTGGAGCCAGGCGTGGTGGCACACGCTTGTAATCCCAGTACTTTGGGAGGCGGAGACTGGAGGATCCTGGTTCGCAGCCAGCCTCAACTCTCTCTCTCTCTCCCTGTCTCTCTCTCTCTACCTAGTGAGGCCCTCCGCAACTTCGTGAGACCTGGTTTCAAAATAAAGTATAAAAAATAGGGCCAGGGGTGTAGTGCGGAGGTAGAATGTCCCTGGGTTCAATCTCCAGTACCGAAAAAAAAAATTTATTTGGGCACCAATTACATATACACCAGGCTTGGGATCCAGCAGTTAAGAGACTAGACAGCGTGCCTGCTCTCGGGGAGCTTAGGTCCCAGTGGAAGGAGGTAGACAATAAGTAAACAAATATTTAATATAACGATGAATTTTATTCATCAGCAATGAAGTAGAAAACACGGTAAAGGGGTAATTAAAGGTGACTAATTAATTTAATAGGATGGCCAGGGAAGCCCTCTTTAAAGAGGTGACATTTGAGTGGGGACCTGAAGGAAGTGAGGCACGACTACCTGGGGGACAATATTCTCTGTCAAAGAGGCCAAAGCATGTGCACAGGCCCTGAGGCAGGAGCATGCTTGGTGGCTGGAGCTGAGGGAGGGGGTGTGGTGATGTATGCGGGACTGGAGGGGCAGTCAGGGTTGGGGCAATGACCAAGACTTGAGATGCTATTCTAAAGGGACTGAGAAGCCAGTGAAGGGTTTGAGCAGGGGCATGACATGATCTGGCTTGTTTTACAATGATTCTGACTGTCGTGTGGAGAGTAAACCTTGAACTATTTTTAAAATGCCTGTTAAAAGTTCCTGCCTAGGGTAGACTCACAATAAATGTTATATACTCCCTATGGTGCCAGGCCTATTTAGAGGGAATTTCCAGTAGCTGAAGCCAGACAGTCCGAGGTTAGTTGTGGAAAAGGTCTTATTGCTGAAGGGTGACAGAAGGACAGCCAGTTCTAAGTGGTTCCCATCCTTGCAGACTGGGCTCACACGTGGGTCAGACCTGCCTGGAAACAGCCGGCAGAGCTGGACCGCTGGCCAGAGCTCTGTCTCCCTCAGCAGATTTGAAACTATCCAGACTCCCTCCTTATCAGCTTTTGGAGGCAAATTAGAGGTGCTGGGGTTGGGCTGGACTCCATTTGCCACGTTTGAAATTGGATCATAGAAATGGAAGACAATTACAAGAAAGACCAAACACCATTAAGCCTTCCAGATCTGCTCTCTGGAAAGCCCTCCGCCCTGCTGCTTTACCTGAACTCCTTGGAGCCACAGGGGTGTTGGTTGGTTGGTAGCACTTTGATCAGGTGGGAGGAGAGTTCTGGAAGGAAGGGCTAAGGGGATGACAGAGCAGATTAAAATAATTGTATGAGCTTAAAACAGTCCTCAGAACAGTCCTCAGAGTGGAGAGCAGCTGCCCTGTGCTCTCAGTTACACCGACTCCTAGGGGGAAGCAGGAGAAGGCTGTGTTGTCTGACCACAAGTGACCTGTGGGGCCAGCTGTCTAAGCTCAGGCCCAGGAGCCACCTCCCCTCCCCTCTGGGAGGACAAGTGCTCAGCCTCCTGTCTTCCGGTAGGCATCATGTCTACATCGATTCAGAGCTCTGGACCTACCAGTGGCCCGTTTTTCTGTTTTCTTGTCCTTGCAGTCTTTGCTGATGACAAAGGACCTGGGGGTCAGTTCCAGTGGGGTGATCAACTGTCCTGGTGTGCCTGGGACTGTGGACGTTCAGTGTTAAAACTGGAAATGCCCCAGGCACACTGGGACAAGATGGTCACCTGGTTGGGGGGGGCTGCCTGGACTAAGCGCTCATTGAGAGGGGGGAGCTGTGTGGTGTTGTTTTAGCCATGAATTTAATTACATGTCATACAATTCATCCATTTCAAGCGAACAAAATTCAATTGTCTGCATATTCATAGAGTTGTGAAACCATCATTACAATAAATTTTAGAACATTTTTATCATCCCCAAAGAAACTCCATTCTCCTTAGTAGTCACTCCTTATTTCTGACCAACAGCCCTCCTGCCTCCTCCCTCACCCCAGGTCACCATTAATCTACTTTATGTCTCTATAGATTTTACAATTCTAAATTTTTCATATAGATGGAATCATACAATATGTGGTCTTTTATGACTGGCTTCTTTCACTTAGTATAATGTCTTCAAGGTCCTATATGTTGAAACAAGTATCAGCACTTCTTTCCTTTTTATTACTGAATAATGATAATAATAATGATATTCATTTTTATTATTTAATAATATTCAGTCCTTTTGTTACTGAATTATTATAATGGCTAATATACCTTTATTCATTCAGTAGTTGTTCAATATTTGGGTTGTTTCTACTTTTTGCTTATTGGAAGTATGCTGTTATGAACATCGATGTGCAAGTGTTTGTGTGGATGTGCACATTCATTCTTCTAGGATAGACATTTAAGAGTAAAATTGCTGGGCGACTCCATGTTTGATTGTTTGAGTAACTGCCAGGCTGCTTTCCAAGGCAGCTGAAGCATCATTTTAGATTCTCATCAGCGGTGTATGAGGGTTCCCATTTCTCTTCCTTCTCTCCAATACTTGTTATTCTGTCTTCGTTAGTGGCACCTTAGAGGGCGCGAAGTGGTAGCTTGCTGTGGCTTTGCTTTCCCTGGTGACTAATAATCGGGGGCTGTGCTTTTTCCTGTGTATACTGGAACACTTGGCCTGTTGGCTGGGACAGAATTGATGCTTAACACATGACAGGCAAATGCTAACTACTTGCATGAATCACATCGGGACCTCCTTCTGCGGGAGGGAGCTTGCATGTATGGTAAGAGTGGGTGGGTCTTTGGTGGGTTTGAGAAATGGAGGGACATGGGTCCTCGCCCCTTTGGGGCTCACTGTATGGGACGCAGCGGTGTCATCCAAAGAGCATGTGCTTTGAGGCCAGAAAAACGAGGGTTCAAATTCCCCAGCTGAGGCCGCCTTTCACTCTTCATAGGAAAACCAGCAAAACTGTAAGTTTTGACCCTGCAGAGACAACAAAGGGCTAGGATATGGAGGACTTTGTGTGATATATTTAGTTTGGGTCTTTATCGCAATGGTGCGGCCCTACTGCCAGGGTGGTTATGCAGGCACGTTTGCATTTTAGAAAGAGCCCTCTGGCAGCTGCATGGAGAACAGGTCACATCTAGAGCCAGCAGGACAGATGGAGGGCAGCATGCAGGAAGTAGGCGAAGGAGGCTGGGCAGAGGCAACTCTTAAGTCACATGCAAATGTTGGTGTAGATGTGCATGCATGTTCATTTAAATTTTTTTTGGTACTGGAGATTGAACCCAGAGGCATTTTATCTCCCAGCTATACCCCAGCCTTTATATTTTATTTATTTATTTTTTCTTTTTTAAAAAATTACTCTTCCTTTTAAAATACTTTTATTGATGTAATGTAATTATATATCATAGTGAGATTCAAAGTGACACAAATATTTGTTTTTTTTATTTTGAAACAGGGTCTTGCTAGGTTGCTAAAAGTCTTGCTATTGCTGAGGCTGGCCTCAAACCTGAAATCCTCCTGTCTCAGCCTCCCAAGTGCTGGGATTACAGGCATGTACCACCATGCCCAGTCTCTTGGGTAGATATTTAGGAGTGGGTCATATGCTGGGTCATATGGTGACTCCATGCATAATGGTTTGAGGAACTGCCAGACAGTTTTCCAATGCAGCAAAGCATCATTTTCCATTCTTCTCAGCAGTGTATGAGGGTTCATGAGGAGACACAGACCCCTTTGCAAACCTGATGAAACCCAAAGACCGCTTCCCCAGAAATAAGTGTGCAGATGTCAGTGTGCAATCTTAGGAGTGGTAAGAGCACTGCTGAGAGCCCAAGGTTGTCCTTATCTCAACTTTGCCAGGGCCTTATTGGTGACTATCAGCAAACCACTTTGTCTTTCATAACTCTGCCTTTCTTCTCTATAAAATAAGGAGGCCACACCAGTGATGCACAAATCCCTCTCCTGTCCAGAGGGTCTTTGTCTCCATCTAACACTGGGAATGTGTATTCCCCAAGGAGGTCAGGTCTGGAAGACCTTGCCTAGGGGAGGGAGGACCTAGGGAAGCAAGTCAGGATGTGACAGGAGGCTGGCAGTGTTGGAACCAAATCTTAAGAACTGCTTTGTTTGATATGGGGTTTTTATTGAAAATCTAGGAAGAAAATGCACCAAATATATATTTCCCGCTTTATGAATAATGCATCCAATGGAGAATCATTGCCTGCTGTCTGGCTTCATGTTTGTTTATAACTTCCTCAAGAGTTTGAGTTATTTCAGAACTCAAATCCAAGCGTTTGGCTGAAAAATTTGGTTTGGTTTATAGCCATCCTATCCTTCCCAAAGTAATTATTCTCAACATGCTTCTCCCATCCCTGTTGCTCACAGTCACATATACTCAGGCTGGTATTCCTCCAATATTCTGAGACATTAATTTCTGCCAAGGGAGGTGGAGCTCCTGGGAAGCCAAATGGTACCAAGGAAACAGATCCTCGGGGACTCAGCTCTTGTCTGAGACTAACTAGGGTGGTAAAGTCATACTAACAGGGCAGTCTACCTTACAGAGATTCTACCCACTGAAAAATGGAGGGGTAGACTAGATCTTTAGGATTCCTTTATCGCTAGCATTTTATAACATAAGAGGGCTTTACTCCTAGATTTTCCTTTCTTACATTTAAACAATGATAATCCAACCTGATCATCAGTCAGGACCAGGGATTCTAATTCACAAAGTCTGAGATAGAATCTAGGAAAATGTATCCTTACTTTTCCTTACTCAATGAATAATGTCTTAAGAATCTTTTAAAAAATTATTACCCCCCACTTGTTTAGTAAGGTGATTCTAATGTGTATCCAGGCTTGAGATTCATGCTTTTAGGTAAACATTATTATATTTGTATTCAATTTAATAAACACTTATGAAGTGCCTAGTATATGTAGATGTAGTAGATGTTTTGCCCAATACAAAGAAAAAGTCACAATCTCTGCTTTAGTTGACAGTCTGGTAATAAAGAATAACAGGTAAAAACTAGTTATACCTGTGAGAGGTGCCTTAATAAATATATGTACCAAATACAGATGAGTAAATGATTAAAACAAGCTGGAAATGATGAGCAAGGGATCAGACCAGTGAGTGGACAGGTCAGGTTTAGAAGGAGTGACACTACTTGGTCACAGAGCTTGCTCTCTGTGTTTGCAGGCCTGGTTCTGGATGACAGCTTATTTTCCATTAAAACAATTGAACTGGAGTCACTCTAATTAAATCAGGGATAACACAAGAATCATTGCTATGATTTCACACTATTTTGGAAACTCTTGCTGATTCACCATATCAGGAAAATCTGGTGTCAGAATGGGCTGTATGGGTAGGTGGAAAGTGCTGGGAGAGAGACAGCTCCAGGATTGCATAGAGTGCATTCGATTGTGGACTTACTGACAGAGGTGTGGTCAAAAGTGGTAGCAAGACCAGTGGATCCCCACAATTTGAGTCAGAGGGAGAGGGCTTATACAGTGGTCAGGACAAAAGTGACTTTGATCCGAGCCAGAACGTACCTGTTTATCTTAAGCTAATAAAAAAGATGTCAGGCATATTACTGGCCCTGATGGCGCCAGGGCCCAGTCATAACACTTCAAATATCCTTCTAGTGGTTTTGTTTGTAGTGTGCTAGGAAACTTTGAGGGGAAAGCATATTAGGGTTACTAAGGTCAGTCGTGGCGGTTACGATTCAAGATGGCTGCAGAAAGGTCAAGCTGGATCCCTACAGTCACTATGAATGAACAAGGAATAGATCATTGTGAACATTACGGAATCAAAATGGAGTAATTTGTCTTAAACCCTAACCAAAAAAAAAAAAAAAATCCATGATAACACATGGCCTGACAATAAGAACTATCACGAAAGACTCTTCCAGAACCACAAGCCTACTCAAAGCCCACCTCAACCTTGTACAAAAATACTTCCCCAAGGACGTCTGCCCAGCACCAGTCTGCTCAGCCTTGCATTGACACCACCCTTGTATTGTTCCTGTACCCAAGGATTACTATTTCAAAACGACTTATGTTATCTTTACAATTTTCTCCTTGGCTCAAACCTCCTGGAATATGCCCTCACATATTCCCATTGCAATGCCACTTCCGGAATAAACTTAATAATCTTTGGAGAATCTCTCTCTCTCTCTTTGTTTTTTAGGTTGACATAAATGTGAACAGGAGGATACACAATTATCATTATATATTCATATGCTTGTGTCTTAGAAACCTTGATAGAACAAACTCAAAAACTTTGAAAAATGATATGATGATTTACCAGCTAGAAATACAATATAATACAAAAATCTATAGGGATGTAAAGCAGGTCAGTGGTTGCTTGGGAATGAGGTGGGAAGGTTGAGAGGGGGGATTACTAAAGGGCATGAGGAAATTTGGGGGTAATAGATATGTCCCCTGTCTTAATGTGATGATGATTTTATAGGTGTAGGCATACATCAAACTTATCAAATTCTCACCATATATATATATATATATACATAGTTTTTTGTATCTATGATCTCTCAATAGAGCTGTAAAAAATTAAAAGTTTCTATATATTGGCAGTAAAAATTATTAGAATACATAGTAAAAGTATAATAAATATAGCAAAATGTGGAAAATATAGCCAAAAGTATAGTAAAATAGAGAGAAAAGTCACATTTATTATGGTCACAAAACTCATAAGGTATCTGGAATAACCATAATGAAATGAGAGTTTATATAAAGAAAAGTACAAAATTATTGAGAATCATAAAAGAAGACTTGAATAAATGGAGAGGTATAGTATGTTCCTGGGAGGAAAGGCTATCATACAGGTGTCAATTCTTCCTAAATTGCTGTGTAAATTTAAAACAACGCCAATCAAAAGGATCCAGAGTTGTTGTTATGATCTGGATACAGAATGTCCCCTGAAAAGGCTCATGTGTTGGCAAGTCAAAAGTTTTCACAGGTGGAAATAATTGAATCATGAGGGTTCTAATCTCATCAGTGGATAAGTCCATTGGGGGATTAATGGATTTTTGGGTGGTAAGCTAGGCAGATAGGATGGCTGGAGAAGGTAGGACACTGGGGGTGAGGCCTTGGGGACTCTATATATGTCCCTTGTCCCCTGCCCTTGCTCTTTCTCTGTTTCACACCAACATGCCCTAAGCTCCGCAGATGTAACCCAGGCTAAGATGGACTGAAACCTTCAGAACTGTGAGCAAATAAATATTCCTTCCTCTAAGTTGTGGTCATCAGGTATTTTTGGACACAGCAGTGAGAATGCTGACTGAAATAGTTGTCTTCTCCTTTGGGGGTGGGAAGTGGGGGAAATGAGTGGAGATTTGGATCTTGATTCTGATGCTTTGACATCTGGGGCCTTGCTAACCCTGGAGGGACTTCTCCTCTCAGGTCTGGCCAATTCTTAGGGATGATAAACAACCTGGCTGAGAGGGAACTTTTCAAATGTAAACCAACCAATACAGAGCCAACACCTCAGTCATCTTCTTTCTTGGGCCCTCACATTCTCAACCACTCTCAATCTATCCTGATCAGCCAGGGGCCAGGTACTAGACAAGGAAGGGCAACCCCTGTGCTCTAGAGCCTGCTGAAGTCACTCAAACTCCCCAACCCTAAAGTGCTTACTCTGCTTCCTCCATTCCCTCTGATGGAAACCATGATTTAGGCTCTTGCCCTTAGGTCTCCCCTCTCTACCTCCTGACCAACCTGGTACTTCCCAGGTGTCTCACTCTGTGGCATGGAGTACTCCTTCTCTTTGGGATATCTGAGTATAACAAACTATCTTTCTGATGACAGTTATTTCTTGAACTGTTGGCTTTACCAACCTTAAATATAGAACCCATATTAAAAGGTGATGGTAGACAGAATTCTAAAGATGGCTCTTCCAAGACTCCTGCCCCTAGTTTTCCAATCAGTCAAATCTAGCTACTTCTGTGAAGGGACACTATGGATGCAAACAATGTCCCAAGTCAGCTGGCCTTAAGATAGGTTTTTTTGAGTGGGCATGATGCAATCAGGTGAGTCTTTGGCTGGTGGCAGGAGAGGAAGTCAGAGAGATGTGTTCCTACTGGCTTCAATGAAGAAGCGGGTGGCTATACTGGAAGCCACTGGGGGACACATGCCCAGGAACTGGTGAGCTTGGGAAAGGACTCCAGCCTCAGCTGAGAATTGCAGCTCCACTGACACACTTTCAGCCTGTGGGATGTGGGCAGATCGACCTAACATGGACACCAGATTCCTGATCCATAGAGCTATGAAATAACAAAAGTTTATTGTTATATAGCTGCTGAGCTTGCAGTTATTTGTTATGGCAACAACAGAAAACAAATATGTCAGCATAGAAGGGTGGATCATAGGACGGGCTCTGGAGCTCGCCTAGGTTCAGATATCAGCCCTGCTACTCACTAGCTGTGTGACCTCAGGAAGCTATTTATGCCTTGGTTTCCTCATCTGGAAAATGGGGATACGTACAGTAACCCCTCATAGGTTTGCTGTGAGGATTATATAAGTTAATGCATGGAAATTGCTTAGAGTATGCCTGGCACATAGAAAATACTCTATAGTTGGCAGTTTTTATGCCTCTAAGTTTAGATGGAAGAATAATTGGCCAAAAACCACCAAGGAGAAAATGTGTAAAAAATTAGAGAGCTGGCTTTATCAGATGGAAAATGCTTCTGAAGCTATAGTAAGTCAGTATGGTAATGATTCAGGAGTAACAGTTCAATAGAATGGGATAAATTACCAGATATACACATGTATACATATGCATACATTCATTTAACATAGTGCCTGCTATGGGCCAGGTATTGTTCTATACACTGGGGGTATGGGAATAAGACCAAAGAAAAGAGCAAAACAAAACAGATAAAGTTCTTATTCTTAGGGATCTTGTGCCTTAAAAGTGGACCCAAACAATTAACAGTAAATATAGAATGTTATGTGGGGGATAAATAATATGAAGAAAATCAGTTGGGATGAGAGAGGTAGAGGTGGGGAATGTTACTTGTGGTAGGGTAGCCAGAGTCAGCATCTTGTTGGGTTGATATTTGAATAGAGCCCTGAAAGCAGTGAATAAGGGAGGAGCTCAAATATTAAGAGTTAGCCAGGCATGGTGGCGCACGCTTGTAATTCTAGTACTTGGGAGGCTGAGACCGGAGGATATGGGTTCGCGATCAGCCTCGGCTACTTAGTGAGGGCCTCCGCAACTTAGTGAGACCCTGTTTCAAATTAAAGAATAAAAAAATGGGGCTGGGGGTATAGCTCAGAGGTAGAATGCCTCTGGGTTCAATCCCCAGTACTGCAATAAATAAATAAATAAATAAATAAAT
Source organism: Glis glis (assembly GCA_004027185.1). Taxonomy (NCBI): domain Eukaryota; kingdom Metazoa; phylum Chordata; class Mammalia; order Rodentia; family Gliridae; genus Glis; species Glis glis. The sequence goes on from PVJS01012592.1 coordinate 28,280, forward strand.
AAGTAAATATTAAGAGTTGAGCTCCAGGCGGAAGGGGGATCAAGTGCCAAGGCCCTGCGGCAGGTTCAGGCCTGCTCTGTTCAAGATTGGTACCTTGGGAATAGAATGAGGGAAGAGAGCTAGTGGTGAAGACATGGAGAGATGTAGCCACCTGTGAGTTTTTAACCAGCATGTTTCCAGATAAAATACAGGGCACTGGTTAAATTTGCACAGAAACAATGAATAAATTTTTGAACCCACTTTGGGACATACTTATACTAAAGTAATATTTGTTCCTTGTTTCTCTGAAATTCAATTGTAACTGGATACCCTGAATTTTTATTTGCTTACTCTGGCACTCCTATCTGGGGAAGATGGTTATGACATAATATTAAAGTTAAAAATTGATGCAGAATTAGGTTTACAGTATGATCTCAGTGATATTATAAATGTATAGGTAAATACCTGCAAAGGGATATACCAAAATGTTAACCCCGTTGCTCCTAGATATGACAGGCTTATGGATAATATTTTGAATTTTTTTGCTTCTCTGTAGGTTTCTGTAATTTCTACATGCTCTACATACAATTCATCCATTTTGTTCAAATCCGTATTCCAAGTGTATAGATGAGAGCCCTTGATAACCTCAGAATGAACATTTGCTTGTTATATTATTGAATGAATGGGACACATGTTGCTTTTACATCTGGAAAGCTTCAGTTGAACTGTGGGGGCCTCAATTACTTTGATGCCCCTGGGTCCATACTTTACTGTCAACCCAGGCACTTTCTTGTTTATTTGTTCATGCAGCAAATATTTGCAGAGCACACACTCTGTCCCATGAGCTCAGCAAGGCCCTGGGGCACAGCCAATAGACAGGTCTCAGGGGTTTCCCTGCTCACCCAGCCTGCCACTGAACCCTAGAGAGGCTCAGTGTGGGTGGCACCCAGGAAGGGGAGGGAGGGAAGAGTTTCAGGGGGAGCCTTGGGTGCCAACTGCTACGTTTGTCTAGGAGAAAGATGGTAGGTGCCCTGACATAGAGGGTGCAGGGTTGGTTAGATGAGACAACACCAAGCTTTAAACTGGGCAGGTCCCCTTGAGCCTGCCTGAGTCTACTTGCCCAATGCTTTGAGAACAGCCTGAGCCAAGTGCTTTTCTCTCTTTGTCCCTGGGTTAAATTTTTGGGAGAAATGGGGCATTTCTGTTCTTCCAAAAGCATCATAACAGATTCCAGACCAGTTCCTGAATAGTATTTGGCTTGAGCAGCTAGACTCTCAGTGGCCTGCAGACTTGTAAACACCTGAGATTTGGAGTGTGCTATTAACAAGCATAACACTTCAATAATTTATCCTCCTGTTGGCAAGAGCAAGGGTCTAGAATTACAAACTTTACTGTCTGCATGTTCTGGCTCATGTATCAAACAAAAGAGCGTGAAACAAAGGTGGGGAACAGGAGTGAAATGCTCTCTGGAGTCTGGCTCTGTGGCTCTGAGGGAAAAGCCCCTGACACTTACTGATCTGGCCCACAGTGCCGATGGGCTTTGGGTTCTGTCTTTGTGGCTGTCTACTCACTGAACTGATCCACATTCTTCCTCAAGCCCTGGGGTTGGTCCAGTGCCCAGCCCCTGGTAGGCTGGGCACACATGTTGCCCCATCCCTGCTGAACTCCCCTGTTCAGTCCTGCTGCCAAACGAGTGGACACAAAGCCTTAAAAACAAACACCTTTATAAACAAACAAATCCCTCTGCACAGTGGAGCCCACAGTCACCAGCGCCAGTAGTCCAGCACCCCTGTCTGAGTCTTTGGGTGTGAACTCAGAAGTTTCAGGCTGTGATATCCTGGGTTGCCAAAGGCACTTTAGTGGAGGGAGTCAGGATGGTGGCTTCCCATTTTTCCACATAGAGGTTGACCTTGGGGTCTCAGAGGTGTGTTTTTTCTGCAAAGAAGAGGGACTGAAGTCAGCTTAGGGTTCCCAACTCAGTGCCCCTCATTTTGGTCTACCCCTCCTGTTTTAGCACTGTCCTTGTGAGGAGAGCCAGGAGCACAGATGGACCTGGAAGATTAGAGCAGGTCTGCTATGGGAGGTTTCAAGGGACAGCCACCAGCAATCACTGTCAGCCACCAGCTGGTTCCATTCGTTACTACTTAACTTAGGCACTCTCTTATTTATTTGTTCATTCAGCAAATGCTTGCTGGGCATGCGCTCTGTCCCAGGAACTCAGCAAGGCGCTGGGTGTGGCTTGTTTTTCTGCCCTCAGCTGGCATCTCCCCCACTCCCTACCATGATCATCGGGTGCCAAACTGCTAAGTTGGTCCTGCCTCTGGGCATTGGCATTTCTTGTTCCCTGTAATGGTGTGCTCTTCTCTTAAACTTCACAAGACCAGCTTCTCCTCATACAGCTCAAAGGTTACCCCACTGCCTCCTTAGAGAAGCTGCCCTGGCTACCTTGCGTGCACTTATTCCTCTGGATTTACTCTACGGTATTTGTTTAGCCCTCTCTTGCTTGCTTCCCTCCCTCTGGAATGTCAGCTCTGTGGGAGCACGACCCTTTTCTACTTTGCTTCTGGTTTCTCTTACTACTCGGAAGGGGACTTGGCACACCATAGGTGCTCAGGGCATGTCTGCTGACCCCATCTTTAGCTGGACTTTCATTACCTCATCCGGCCTCTAGGGGTGCTCTGATTTCTCTAGCTTTGCTCACCCAGAGGGACAAACATTTTTCACCTAAGGTTGGCCCACGTGGGTTAACATGTTGAAAAAGAAAATCGGTAAGGCAAAGGAGGGAAACGCAATATATCTCAAAAGCTGACTAGTTCATCAAATCTGCATCCTAATATGGCCTAAAGCCTCATGGGCATCTTGGCTGACACCTGCCTGGATTTCCATTCATGTGTTGGAGGTCACTGGATGGACGAGGGGGCCAGGGCACGCCAGGTGGAGGGGAAAGCCTGACCCAAACCTTAGGAGTTGAAAACAGCTTCCATGCTATGGAAACAGCCAGCAGTTAGGGCTGCAGTTTAGAAATATTTGGAAGGTCCTTATATACCAAGTGAAGTAGTTGGGTCTTTATCTTGGGGCAATGCGACCTGGATGCGTGTGTGTGTGTGTGTGTGTGTGTGTGTGTGTGTGTGTGTATGTGTATGTGTGTGCATGCATGCACACCTGTGGTGACATTTCTCTGGGGAGAATCACAGGCTGTGGTTTCGATCTCCTCTCTGATGAGGGATAGATAATTCAAGGGGAGGTGGGTAGAGGTAGACAGGTTATCACAGCTGTCTAGAAATACTAACTGGTGTCTGCTGAGCTCCTGGCCCATGGTAGTCACTGTGCAAAACACTTTACAAGAATTATCTCACAAGTCTTGCAACAATCCCTGAGGTAGATATTATTATGTCGATGTTACATGCGAGGAAACTGAAATGTTGACTGGTTAAATAACTTGTCCACGATCACAATTTTAGCCACATAAACTGGGAGTTGAAGATGGCTTTCTCTGACCATATTCCAAACCCTTGGTCATTATTACTTAGTGGAACCAGAGCCAAGCTTAGGCAGGGACCGTGGGATTGAAAGCAGAGGAAATATCAAGGAGGTAAAACTAGCAAACTTGTGAGTAGATGGACTTAGGGAATGGGCTTCTGGGCCAGGTGACTATATATAGAGACTGGAGAAGAGTAGATGATATAGAAAAAATGTGGCTTTTATCCCCAGATCCAGCTGTGCAGATGCAGCTGGATGCTAACTGTGCCTACTAATGCTGGAACTGCCAAACCGTTTGACTTTTGACTGATCGGCAATCATTCCCATTATCAATAAGAAAAATATTGACCAGGACGGGCCCGGGTGAAGGACCTGCCTCAGGACTCCAGGGTCCCCGCCCCAGCTTGGTATTGATCCAGCCAATGTTCTCTCTTGGGATGTGGTCACTCTGCCAGCTACAGAGTCACATTCCTCCATCCCGATCCTCCATCAGGATCTCGAACCCGAAAAGGCAGTATTTTTCAGTTGTTCGTCTAACAACCCTATCAGAAAAGGAAGTGAGGTATGTCAGTATGAGGACTCCTTAGTGGGCTATACCAGCTCCTGGTGTCTCAGCATCTCTCGTTGAGGGCTTGCAAGCCACTAGTTTAATAAGCAGTTCTGGGATTCTACCCGGGATGGGCCTCAGGCGCACGTTTTGTCCCTTTCAGAAAATCAAGGCATTGCTTGTTGCTAGCAACAATGTCAACATTTCAACAAATCTTGAGTACTTGCTATGTGCCAGGCGTGACTATTGTCCTTCTCCCCATTCCAAGAGGTTCTTCAAGGGCTCCCAACCACTGGTCTTTATTTTGTGTTATCTTTCAATGCAGTTGTTGAATATAATTCTTCTGGGTCAGGAGGATTACAATCAGAGGATAACAATCCCTCTGCTATCTGGATGCTCGAATTCTCCTTATGGATGTTCATTCTAGGTTTTTTTGCTTGTTTTCTTTTCTTTTTGTGCTGCTGAGAATTGAACCCAAGGGCATTCTACCACTGAGCTACATTCCCAGCCCCTTTTATTTATTTTTTTTTATTTTGCAACAGGGTCTCCCTAAGTTGCCCAGGTGTGTGGCACCACACCCAGTTCATTATAGGTTTTCTAATTTGAGGATCATTGTTCTTGATAGAAAGATAGAAGCAAGCCAGGCAAGGTAGCTCACTACTATAATCCCAAGACTTGGAAGGCTGAGACAAGAGGATGGCAAGTTCAAGGCTAGCCTGGGCAATTTAGGGGGATCCTGTTCCAAAATAAAAAATAAAGCCGAGGATGTATGTAGCTCAGTGGTAGAATGCCCCTGAGTTCAATCCCTAGTAACACACACACACACACACACACACACACACACACACACACTAGCGAGTGCATGCCTGCGCCTGTGCCCCCCCAGCACACACACAAAAGAATAGAAGCAAAAGAGTAGCTGAAGAATGCTACTTTTTTGTTACTTTAAACCACTCCCATTAGGCATACAGGAGGAACTGACAATTGGTAATTTTTGAAATCCTTCCTCTGTGCTAGGTTTCTGGGTTTTTTTTGGGGGGGGTTGTTATTGTCTTTTTTTGGACTAGTGCATCAACCCATGTAATCCTCACTACAAACCTGCAGTGTAAAAATTATTTCCATTTTATGAACAAGGAAACTGAGATTCAGAGAGGTTCAGAAAATTGCCTGAAGCCATACAGCTGGTCTTTGGAGATTTGCTTCTGGAACCCTTCTCTGTTCTCACGACTCTGACTCCTCAGAAAGGCCTTTTGTGGGGCCGCCTTTGGCTCATTTGGAGCTTCAGCCTTCCTGACACTGTATTAAAGGCCTGTGTCACTCCTTTGCATTCATCCCATGTAAGCGGGCTTCTCCCGTTTCAGAGTCATTTGCAATTGTATTGTCGGAATTTCATTTCTGAAAGTCATCCCTCCAGTGCTGTCTTCCCTGAGCACATCGGGTCATGGGATCAGCCTGTCTTTTCTCTGAGGGGCTTGCAATCTGCCTCTGTGAAGACTAGGGCACATGTCAGACCACTCCCAGCCCTTTTCTTCATGCATATCATGAACCTGGCCGTGACCTAGCTATTATTTCTCAAGATTCCTTTTCCTGGTCTTTCACCAAGCAGTTCACCTTTGTTGGAAGAGAATTTAGCTTCCAAATACATGTCCCCCTCTGCTGTTTTCTGAGAGATTAAATTGCCGAGGCACACTATGGATGTATTTCAGTGCATTCATTGCTTTTACCTAAATGATAGTTCCTGCAATGAAAAGTAATTGTAAATAAAATTGGTTAAGTAAGTTATACTGGGAGAAGACCATATATCTGTGTTTGTTGTTGTTGTTGTTTGAATAGGAATTTTTTAAGCAGAGTATGGTAGTGTATAACTGTAATCCCAGCTACTCTGGAGGCTGAGGTAGGAGGATTACCAGTTTAAGGCCAGCCTGGGCAACTTAGCAAGACTCTGTCTCAAAAAATAAATAAAAATAAATAAATAGGCTATAGTGCTGCTGGGTTCAATCCCTAGATTTGCACCAAAACAACAACATATAATAGGAATTTTGATGGTGTGGATGACAGTTTAGAGAGACTTACTTGGATCTCCATGTGAGCACACTTGTGTAACCATGAATGTGTGTGGCTCTAAGCAGAGTTATATTGGAGTGTATGTGCAGTTTTACATAAAACCACATTAAGTGACTTTGTATAAGACAGACAATATGGAGGAGTAGTTATGAGCATGAATTTTGAGAGGTGAACAGATACAGAGTTCAGTGTTTTCTTAGTACTTTATTCTCTCTGAGACTGGGATAGATGCCCAACACCTCTGAGCTTTAGTTTCCTTATCCATAAGGTGATGGTGAAGTACTCGGTCTCTATATCCATCTCATAATGGTGTGTGAAGACTAAGTGGGGTACTCTATGTAAGTGCTTGGCACAGGTCTCAGGTCTACATCTGTCCTGTGGGAAATGGTTTTGGCGTGTGTCAGTGCGCGTGAATCTGAATGTGAAAATCTTTTTTTTTTTTTTTTTTTGGTACTGGGGATAGAACCAAGGAGGTGCACCCACCTCTGGGCTTCACATCCAACCCTTTTTATTTTGAAACAGGGTCTTGCTAAGTTGCTAAGGGTCTCACTAAGTTGCTGAGGCTGGTCTTGACCCTGCGATCCTCCTGTCTCAGCCTCCCAAATACTGGGATTACAGGCGTGTGCCACTATGCCCGCCTTGTCACAACTTTTTAAAATAGACATTCACAGATCCATGGCAGTGTGTCCTGAGGACAGAGAATGAAGAGACTGGAATTCTTTTCATTAAGAGTCCAAAGAGGTGGGGAGCATTTCAGTTGGAGAAGAGCTGGCTCTGGGGGTGGAAGGGGACAGAGCATGAAAGATACCTTCCAAGAAGACACCAAGGGCAGAAGGATAGGCTGTGACACCCCAAGCTAGTGGGGGAGGCTGGCTTCCCCTGGGAAGTGGGGGGCCTCCACTGGGGGAGATGCCCACCTGGGGGCACGCAGCCATCCTCCTCTTTGAACGGATGTCTTTCTCCTGATTTTGGAAGGCCAAATGAGAGTCCTCCAGCGTGTTTCCCAGGCGCGGGTTCCTATCCATGCTCATGGAGAAGAGCAGCAGCCCGCTCTTGGATCTCCAGGCAGCACAACATTTGTTTTTAGAAAAAAACCCAGCCAGCTCAGAGGTGACGAGGGTGGCAGGGCTGCAATTATCAGCACCTAGTGTATTGTGGGGAAGGTGCTGACAGCTCTGAACTCTTTGTGTGGGGAGCTGAAGCCCCCCACCTCTGCTCAGAACATTTGACGCAGACAGACAGCTGTGGGACGGGCGTGGGGGCGGGGCGGGGGCGGCGGGGGCGTCACCTCCTCCCTCGCCCCGCCCCTTCTCTGCAGGCTGTGGGAGTGGGCTGAGGGGCCCTGCACGTGCTCCATTCTTGGACACACTTTTATACTACCCAGCTAGACTTCACTTAAGCATCTCCTCAGGTGTCAGGACTCACAAAAACAAAAAGGAAAGCAATGGGTATTCATTTGAGACCAACTGACCTTTATGGGTCTGAAACCAAGGGGCAGGGTGGAGGAGTGACCTGCAGAGGGCGCCAGAGTGGTTTCATGTTAAGTGGCTGCTAAGCGAGTCCGTGGAATAGCGTGAAAAGCGACAGGGACTCCTTGCCACCGAGAGACTCGGGTTAAAGGCCTGATTCTGCGTCTTCCTTGACATGTGGCCTTGGACAGCTCAGCCTACTAGAACTTCAGCTTCCGCATTTTACATCGGAGGGTTGTTACAAAGACTAAATGAGATAAAAATGTAGGATTAAATGAGAAGACAAAACCAGGTGCGGTGGCACACACCTGTTATCCCAATACTTGGGAGTCTGAGACAGGAGGATCACAGGTTCGAGGCCAACCTCAGCAACTTAGCAAGCTCCTGTTACAAAACAAACAAACAAACAAACAAACAAACAAAATAGGGCTGGGGGGTATAGCTCAGAGGTAGAATGTCCCTGGGTTTAATTCCCAGTACCACAAAAAATAAAATAAATGAGAAGACAAGACCAAGGTGGGAGGGGAGGCAAAGAATTATTGCAAAGGGTCTGTATCTCCATTAGCACTTTAAGTCTATTATCCATGCACTGAATATATGCTACCCACATATATATGTTTAACCCTTTTTCATATGTGCATTAGTACCTTATAATAAACAAGACACAAATCCAGTAAAAAAAAAAAAGCATCCCAGAATTCTTGATAGCCTCTATGATGATGTTTTTTGATCAACAGACAGTATACATCGTTGCTTTCATGCAGGGGTCTATAGATGAGGAGAGTCCTCCCAGGCAGCCAGGAAGGCTGGGAACTACTGAGATAATGCATGTAAAGCTCTTATCTCCCCTTCTCCTGAGCCAGACAAGGGAGGGCCCTCCTGACCTGCACAGGCCTCTGATTGTTCTCCTCCAAGGCTGCCAGGAGGTCCACAAGGAATGCACCACAGACCCACGACAGGCCCAGACAGGCCCGACTGAACTCCTTGGGAAGGCTTCCATTCGTTTTCCCCTTTCTTTATACAATACCAGCTCCCAGGCAACAGATCAGGGAGGACTTCCTGCTCCTCGGAATAACACTTGTCACCTGGCCTCCTGAGATCAGTTCCTCCAGACTGCCCTCTGTACTGGGGGTAGGCCCCGAGGCTCAGAGCTTGCAGCTGGGACCAATGCTCGGAGCAAACTCACCAGGACAAATGTCCCTCCTGCTCCCTCCTACCTCCACCATCTGGGAAATGAAGGACCCCAGGCCTTCTCTGCAGCTCAGCTCTTTGGCCTCTAGGGAGAGGTTCTAGATGTCCTGGTATCAGTTCCTACCACTCATTTGCCAGCAGAACTGTGTCACGAAAGTAGCCTGACCCATGGCCGCCCCCAGTGCCCTGGGCTGCATCCAGTGCCACTCCATGGCTACCCCGTGGTTCTCTCCTGACTCATCCCACTGCTGGTGCTGAATCCTCAAAGAGCACTCCCTGGATTTCAGTACCCTACCATCTAAGCACTGGTTAGAAATGCAGGATCTCAGCTCCCCCTTCCCCAGACCTGGTGAATTAGAATCTGCATTTTAGCAAGAGTCCCAGGTAATTTGCATGCACATTAAAGTCTGGGATGTGTGGATATAATGCAACTATGGGTTCCTACCACTTTCCAATTACTTTATATCAAGGATTATTTCTGGTTACTTAGCACCAGGATCTGAAAACACGGTATAGAGAAATGGTCATAGGGATCTTAACTAGAAGTCAGACAGCTCAGCAGCATTACTGAAGCCAGGCATGTCATAGGCATGATATGAGTCCCCTCTCTAAGGCAGGGTGCCCCCCCCATAGATGGAGGAGCAAGCCCAGGATAGAAGAGTATGAAACTAGCTTATTATTCCAGAGCTAGAATAACAAGACAAGGAGAGAAGGAGAATTCTGGGCACGGGAATGGCAGGTACAAAGGCACAGAGGTGTGAGACAGCATCGTGGATAAGAAACCTTATGCAAAGGGCCCTGGGCTGCATGTTCGTCCATTTCATTCGCTCACTCCACAGCCACTTGCTGAGTACCTACCCTGTGCTGCGTGAAGTCGTTGTAGTGTAGAATAAGACTGTCTCTGCTCTCAGGAGCTGTCTTTCTCCTGTATATAAATACTATACATAAATCAACAAATATTTCTTTCAGGGCTTTTTAACTTTTAGCACTCCCCACAGTGAACTCCTAGGGGTGCTGTCTTCTCTCTCCACGAGAGGGTCATCTCCTGTTGCCCATAAGCAGAGCTCCTGAGTCTGTGGACAGCACCAGGTATGTGGAGATGCTGGACAAAGGGAGGAAGAGCGTGGACTCTACCTTGCAGCAGACAGGCCAGAGCTCCCCTTGTGTCCAGCACCATCTGGGTGTCTGCAGAGAGGGGGCTGGTGCTGAGCACTGCTTTGTTTTTTCTAAGATAAAACCTCTGGGAGTCTGGAGTTTTGTGCAGTTTTGTTGCCAGGTGTGTTTGTGAGGGGCTGTAGGGAAAGGCAACATTGACGCACAGCCTGGCCTTCCTTTCTTCTCCTGGACAAGGCTGTTCACATTCATACACAGCTGAGGTTTTCCCTGGGTGTTCTATTTTATGGCTGTGCTTTGATGTGAGGGATGCTATTCTCTCACTTGGATCTGGCCTTGGCTTGCAGCTCTGGTCTTAAAAAATGACCGTGGTTCACGGGGCAGCTGCAGTGACCAGCCAGGGCGGCCAGAGAAGCTGCATTTTGGTGCCAGGAGTCAGGCCCATGGGAGTTTCCTTATTATTCTGTTGTCATTATCTATAGCGGATAACAAACACCTGAAAACTATCATAACAAATAGTGGAGTGGCTTGTCATGTCTCACAATTCTATGGGTTGGCTGGGCTCAGCTGGGTGGTTTATCTGTATTCTACAAGGTGTGGCTGAGGTCATTCATGAGGATGCATTCAACCCAGAGCTTGGTAGAGGCTTTATTTTTTAATTTTTTTGTCCTTTAATTGTCATTTAGTTTTTTTTATATGTTATTATTGGTGCATTGTAGTCTCACATCACAATGAGTATCAGTTTGGTGTTAACATACATGCACACAGCTCTTGGTGTCCCTCCCCCCTGCCCCCCCCCACATGTAGTACTGAGAATGATGTTGGTATAATCTCATATGTACACATTGTTTATGATAGTAATTCCATAGATTCACTTCTTTCTTGCCCTTCCCCTTCCCTCGTACCCCTTCCCTTACACCACTGAGGGTTCTCTGTTGTCATTGGAGTCCCTTTTGTGTCCCCACTACTCCCTATGTTGTGCATATTAACATCCAGCCTGACCTCTCTTCCTTCAGGTCCTCTCTGTGGCCTCTCATCACTTGGTATTCTACTCCAAGCTTCCTGACAACATGGCAGCCAACTTCCAAGACAGAGGTCCCAAGAGGATGCGCCCCAGTGTCTACGCCCTTATTCAGACAAACAGCCTCTGTTTATATCATGCTTGTTCATGACTCTCTGGCCAAAAAATGTCACACAGCCTATCTCAGAGTCCCCGTGGGAGGGGACCACCACAGAACATAACTACCAGTAAATGTGTATACTGGGGACCAGCAATGTCACAGGGTACCACATGGCCTTTGGAAGTGCAGCTTCTAGTAGCTGCTTAGGAAAGTAGTGTCGGGCTTGATGGAACAAGTCTAGAGAAGGTAGGAGGACAGTCCTGGAGGGTACATGTGGCTTTAACATCATTCAATCAATTATTCAACAAGAACTGAATCATTCAAGCTAGTATTAGGCCATGTAGCAGACACTGATGCACCAAGATGACCGTCATACCACCCTTGTTCCCAGGGATCACACATGTCATTAGCTATAGACAGATGAGTAAGTAATACCATAGCATGTGTGATTCATACTTGGGTTGAGTTTCTCCATGGTTACTGTAGAGTAAAAAGGAGAGTGACTTAAATCAGACCCAGGGTCAGGGAAGGCTTCTCTAGGGAAGGGATACCTGGAGCAGCAGCAGGAATTAGCCAGTGGATTTGCAGTTGGGCATTCCAAGCATAGGAGATAGTGTGTGTGAAGGTCCAGGGAAAAGAGATGCTTTGAAGCAGCCAGAAAATTGGAAAGGCATCTTCTTTATGCATAATGGGGTTTAAACACATTTACTCACATAATATATAATATGAATGTCTGGGATATACGTATCTCAGCCACCTCCCAGTGAGTGAGGAGGCTGTTGCCAAAATGTAGTTATGATTTGATGGCAGCCTGAACTGAGCTATAAAGGCAGTTGAAGGAGGCAGATGGAAAGAGGAGGTTAGAAATGGGAGATACTGCCCTTCCACCCATTCAATCTGCACCCTGCACCTGCCTCTAGGGGGCGCAGAAGGTCCAGCCTGACCATGGTGAGCGCTTTTCAGGCTGGATGGACTTACGGGACATGCCCTGAAAGGGGGGACCTCTCAGAGGTACAGGACTGATCTATATTAGCACGCTGTCCACCTGGCAGCACTCTGCAAATAGGTTCACAGTGGTACTTCCTGCCCAGGGACTGCTGGGGCTCCTAAGAAGGACCCCTGGGATTCCATCCAGCTCTGCGATATTAGTTTATTTAAACTATGTCTCAGTCTCCTCATCTGTGAAAAGAAGGATACTTCATAGGGCTTTGTGAGAATTATATGGGATAATGCTTATGGCGTCTTATAAGAGTGTTAGAACACAGGAAGCAACCGATAAATCAAAGCCGTCATAATTCTAAGTTTTTGTAGCTGGGTGTGATGGTGCCCACCTGTAATCCCAGTGCTTGGGAGTCTGAGACAGGAGGATCACAGGATCGAGGACAGCCTCAGCAACATAACAAGACTCTCCGCAACCTAGTAAGACCCTGTTTCAAAACAAAAAAATTTAAAAAATAAGGTAAAAGGGCTAATTAGGAATTATAGGGACAAAAGGGAACATGAATTGACAGCAAGGAAAAGGCTTTATTTGGGATAAAACCTGGGAGGGAGCGACTGACTAGGGAAAGAACCCACAAGAGTCAGAAGCCCGCTTCCTTACAGACTTGGGGCTTTTTGGAAGGGAGGGAGTGCAGGAACAGTCGTGTATCCTGAAGATTGGTGGGCCTGACACTGGGCCAGATTTGGTAAATTATGGGCTGGGGGCAGGGGGATGGTTAGGGGCAGGGGGATGGTTAGGGGCAGGGGGATGGTTAGGGGCAGGGGGATGGTTAGGGGCGTTTCTCCCTGCTTGGGTCTCTTCGTTCTTGGTCTCCTCCGGCAAGACCTCTCAGTGCCCACAGGCTGGGGGGTGTAGTTCGGAGGTAGAATACCCCTGGGTTCAATCCTAAGTACCACAAAAACAAACAAACAAACCCCAAAACCAGTTTTTGTCTATTTTATGGGATAGGCAAAGCTTTTATATTCAAAATTTTAAAGGTACACATTATATGTATAGGAAAAAGCCTCCCTCTCACCACTGTCCCTCAGATAGCCAGGTTTTCTCCCTGGCTGTGACGAATGTTACTAGCTTCTTAGGCATTCTTCTCAAGACAGTTTGTACAAATCCATGAAAAGACATATACTTCTCCCCTTTGCACACCAGTGGTGATACACTCCACAGCACTCCATCGCACCCCCTCATGCTCACACATTTTTTGGCTACAATTGCTCCTGAGTTAGTGAGTAGATACTGTCTTCAATTTGTATCTTTCTGTCCAGCCTTTTGCTGTTACACATGACGGTACAATGAAGAAAAAAATATACCACTCCACTCATTCTGTAGTTACAGGAAAGAAGAAATTCCTGGAAGTAGAATTTCTGCATCAAAAGGGTACATGCATTTTAAATTTCGTTAGCTATTGCCAAATCCCATAGAGGTTACACCAATTTACACTTCCACCAACAACATATGAGCATATGGGGAAATTTATTATCATACATTGTTGGTGAAAGTGTAAATTAATATGACCTTTATGAAGAGTAATTTAGCAATATTGATGAAAATGTATTATCAAGCCATGAGTGGTGATACATGATAATCCCAGCACTTGGGAGGCTGAGGTAGGAGGAGGATCACAAGTTCAAGGCCAGTCTGGGCATTTTTAGCAAGATCTTGTCTCAAAATAAAAAAATAAGAAGGGCTAGGGATGTGGCTCAGTGGCATAATGCCCCTGGGTTCAATATCCAGTAAAACACACACACGTACACTCACACACACACACACACACACACACACACACCTATTATCAAGCATTGATGTTTGCCAGCCTAATAGACGATAAATGGTATTTCAGTGTAGTTTTATTTTGCAAGTCTTTTATTGTGTGTGGAGTTAAGCTTATTTTACTTTATACTTGAAACCTATTTGTCTCCCTCTCAGTAAATGGTTCCATATCATTTTGTTCATTTTTCTATTGTACTGGGGTTTTTTCTTATTGATTTGTATGTTCTTTATGTGTTAAGAAAATTGTCATGTGGTTTGCAAATATTTTGTTTTACTTTGTCTTTTTCTATATGCATGGTGTTTTCTGCTATGCAGATCTTTAAAAATATTTATGTTGGGGCTGGGAATTTTATTCGGTGGTAGAGCTTGTGCATAGCATGCCTGAGGCCCTGACCTCTATCCCCAGCACTGCATGGAAAAAAAGTTACGTTAATGAGTTTTTCAGTATTTTCTTTTACAGCTTTTGAGGTTTTCATCATATGTAGGCCCTTTGAACTCTGAGATGATAAAAAAATCTTCATGTTTTCTATCGATTATTATGGTGTCTGTTTTACATACAAAACTGTTATGCATTTGACATTTCTTCTTATGTTAAGTAATACTGGATCTAGTAGACATCTTTTCTGCATTTCTGCCATTAATGGAAAAATTTCTAATGTTTCCTCATTAGTCTTTGGTGTTCAGAGAGAGATATTTTCTCCTGTTGAGGGAGTATTCATGTATTCTTGCTTAACTAAGAGGTTTTGATGGACGAATGCGGCAAAAGACATATATTGTATGATTTCATTTATATGAAGTTCATGAACTGACAAGAAACTAATCTATGATGATAAAAATGAGAACAGTTGTCACTTTGGTGAAAGAAGTATTGCTTGGGAAGGCACCTGAGGCAGTCTTCTGAAAGACCGGGAATATCTTCATGGGTCTGTGTGGTGACTATATGTGTATATAATGGTGAATATATGCATATATAAATGTAAACTATCATTGACTTGTGCTCTTAAGATCTGTATTCTTTAAACTGGGCGTGGTGGTGCACACTTGTAATCCCAGTACTTGGGAGGCTGAGACCGGAGGATCACAGACTCACAGTCAGCTTCAGCTACTTAGTGAGGCCTTCCGCAACTTAGTGAGACCCTGTTTCAAAATAAAGAATAAAAAATAAGGCTGGGGTTGTAGCTCGGAGGTGGAATGCCCCTGGGTTCAGTCCCCAGTACTAAAAAAAAAAAAAAATCTGGACTTTTTAGTGCATATTTGGCAATGTAAATAAAAATAAAAAGAGAAAAGAATGATTGCTGCATTTTTTTTTTTTTGCGGTACCGGGGATTGAACGCCGGGGCCTTCTACCTCCGCGCTACGCCCCCAGCCCTATTTTTTATACTTTATTTTGAAACCGGGTCTCACGAAGTTGCGGAGGGCCTCACTAAGGAGAGAGAGAGAGAGAGAGAGAGAGAGAGAGACAGGGAGAGAGAGAGCAAGAGAGCTGAGGCTGGCTGCGAACCCGGATCCTCCGGTCTCTGCCTCCCAAAGTACTGGGATTACAAGCGTGCGCCACCACACCCGGCTT
>PVJS01012593.1:0-22347 GCA_004027185.1 Glis glis
TAAAACATAATTATATGCATAACTATTCCATTTTATTATATGCTTATTATTTCATATCAGCTTCAGTAACACAAACCAATTTCATTCTGGAAACATTATCTATAAAAAGCTATAAACAAGATTTTGTCACTCAATAAGATTGTGAAATAAATATTCAATTTAAATTGATGTAGTTATTAACCTAGTATGAATGAGAATACAAGATAGAGATATATCATTGTTTTATAAGTTTGTTTTATTAAAAATAAGACTATTGAATAGCATTATTATTGAAAATCTAATATCCTTCAAAGTTTTAATTTTCTAACATTAAAAGAATAAACAGCCATATGATCCATCTGCATCCTTACACGATATAGTTCCAGTATGCCTTCCCACCCTCACAGTACACGATTCCCTACCCTTATCAATTATTGTTCCAGTCAATCAGACATTTCACACAAGGCAGAAAACCCTTGGAGACAATGCCATCCTCTACATTTCTTGCAGGTTCTTATGCTTCCACTGTAAATGTTCCCTCTATAGCAGCATCGTATACCTCTACTTTGTCAGTGATTTTTAGTTTGTATCATAATCACTCTTTAACCTTATATCTAAATAAGTAAACAGTAAAGGAGAAACTTTGCCTATCTAACCTCTAGGCAAAAGCAAGATACATGCTTTGCATGTATCTTACACATAGTAGATGTCAGATATTTTACATGATCTTTTTAACATTATAAAGCCACAGAGGCCATAGGCTATAGATCCATGAAGATAAATTATTATTGAAGTTCTGCACTATGGTTTGAATGTCCCCTCCAAAACTAATGTGGAAATTTAATTGTCACTGTGAAGGTCTGGGTAGGTCTATGTTTAGGAGGTGATTATATCACAGTGGGTTTGTCCCCATGCATGGATTAATGCTATTCTCTCAGGAGTGGGCAAGCTAATTGTAGAAGTGGCTTTGTTGTAAAAGTGAGCTCTTTTTCATGCTCTCTGGTCATGTTATGGAATAGCAAGGAGGCCCTCACCAGAGGCCAGCACCTTGGACATTGGAATTTCCCGCCTTAGAAATTGTAAAAAATAAATATCTTCTTTTTATAAATTAAACAGTCTATGGTATTCTGTTATAGCAGCAAAAAATAAACTAAGACATGTTCCAATACAAATGATGCTACCATAAAAAGTTTTTTCATTATAATGAAGTACAAATGGCAGTTGGCGGGGACAAAATAGCTCAATAAATAAATAACACCTATGAATGAAATATATATGAACACAAAAACACTTGCACGATAAGTAAAACTAAATCTTATCTCATTACAAATAACAAAGTCATTATAGGAGGGAAAAGGTAAACCTTGAAAAATATTTTAAAGATACCACATAAAAGTAATTTTAAGTCAAAAGCAAATTTGATGTGCAGACTAAGTAATTGATGCCTTTAATTCAACAACAAAATTCTGTATAATTAAAATGTGTGGCTTTATTTCTAATGTAGAGAAAAATAATCAGATATAACTTTGTAAATTAGAACCTAAACAAAACTTATATTTTATCATTGTAAAAAATAAAGACAACCAGCTAAATCTACTGTGTTGCTTTCTACCACTGGACAAACATAATCCATAGGACTTCAAAATTTCCAAGGCAGCTACAATCTACAAAGCAGGTCATTGTTTGCTATCATGTAGACTCACACATGTATATATATATATACATATATATATATATACTCAAAGCAGTATCTAAAGTTTGATAAACCTAAATAAAACCTGTATAGGAAAATTTTACATATGCTATGAAATTGTTCATAGAACAATGCTATACCCAAGAAAGAACTATAATAAAATGAAAGCGATGAAGATTTTTTTATTGCCTGATTATAATATAATATCATTCTCCTCAAATCAATAACCTCAATATCAGTCTCCATATTGACCTACTGATTCAACGTAATCTCACTCAACACCTGCTGGTAGCCTTATTATAGAGATTGGCAAGATCCTAAAATTTAAGTAAAAATGCAAAGGAAATTGAAAATCCATAACAATTTTTAAAAATATAAACACAGTTGGAGGCAGTCTGCTTCCTTTACTATAAAGCTATAATAACTAAGACAGTGTGGTCTTGACACAAAAATATACAAATAGATTAATAGGAAAATAAATAGTTTGTAAATAGAGTCAAATATATTGAGCATATTGATTTTTAATCAAGAGCAAAGGAAATTTAGTGGCAAAAGAATGATTCTTTCAATAAATGATGCTAGAAAATATGCATATCCATTTTGAAAAATAAATAAATAAACCTAAAGCATTCCTTCACCCCATAAAAAAGTAAACTCCAATTAGAAACAGTAAATATTTTGGTAAGCATAAGTGAATAATAATAATTATTATTAATAATCATTAAAATATACATAGAATTAATATACTATACAAAACAAATAAAAGAAGGGTGAATCTTATTAAAGTATTCTAAGGTTCTATTATTATTGAGGAAATGGTAAAGTAATAATCAAGGATACAAGCATAATTTTTAAGGTTTTAATAAGTAATCCTAAGAAAACATATGACTCTTATTTAAGTAGAAGAGAAAATGGAGTAAAAAATGTTTGATAGCCAGGCATGGTGGTGCATGCCTGTAATCCCAATACTTGGAAGGCTGAGACAGGAGGATCACAGGTTCACAGTCAGCTCTCAATGAGGCTCTCAGCAACTTAGTGAGGTCCTGTTTCCGCATTAAAAAAAATAGGGCTGGGGTTGGTGGTGTAGCTTAGAGGTAGAATGCCCCCGGTTCAATCCCTATCACTACACACACACACACACACACACACACACACACACACACAGAATTGATAAATCCACAAGAAGGCAAGAAAAGAGAGAAGTAAACAGGTAGATTATATAGAAAAAGTAAATGGTTACATCAGTCACTGGATTAAGTGTACTAAAACCTTAAGATTGTTCTATTATTACATCAAAACAACAAAACCTATTTACTGATTACAAATGACATGTTGCAAATATAAGGACAGAGTTTGAAAATAAAAGCTGAGGAGAATGTCTACCAGTATCACTGCCCCCCCCAACCAATAGGAAGTTGTGTAGTTAAATTAATGACAGAGGAAGCAAATCTTAAGACAAGAAATACTTTTAGAGGTAAAGAGGGACATGTTTCAAAGATACCCTGCCAAGAAGATATAATTTTAGGAAGGTAATATATCCATTAAATCCTTCAGCATAAAATCCTTCTAAATTTTCATGTACTAATAGTATACCTACAAAATACATAGAGCAGAAATTGATAGAAATAAAGAAGAAATAGGCAAATTTGCAACTATAGTCATAGACATATTGAGACTCTCCTGTCTCAATAGCTTTTAGAACAGCAGATGAGGAACAAAATCAGAAAATATATAGCTCTAACCAACACAATTACAAATGTGACCTTATTGGCATGCAGCAATTTTAGAATGCACAGTATTTTGGGTGGACATGGAACACTTACAAAAGTAGGCCATAGGCTGTGCATAATGAAAACCTCAATTTCCAAAGGCTGAAATTATTCAAAGTATGCTTTCTTATACAATGGATTAAACTAGAGATCAATTAAAATTATAACTAGGAAGTCACCAACAGTTTGGAAATAAATACATTAACATTTATAATATCATTCAACAGTTTGGAAATTAAATACTGATGTTTGAATTTTACTATCATCTTGGCCTACAAAATACACTTATTAGCCGGGCGTGGTGGCGCAAGCTTGTAATCCCAGTACTTTGGGAGGCGGAGACCAGAGAATCCGGGTTCGTGGCCAGCCTCAGCTCTCTCTCTCTCTCTCTCTCTCTCTCTACTTGGTGAGGCCCTCTGCAACTTCGTGAGACTCGGTTTCAAAAATAAAGTATAAAAAAATAGGGCCGGGGGTGTAGCGCGGAGGTAGAACACCCCTGGGTTCAATCCCCGGTACCGCAAAAAAAAAAAAAATACATTTACTGACAAATTAAATATGCATAAAACCTAAAGATATTAAAGTGCTTCTTGCTCCAACATGGTATTTAGGATAAAGATAAAGCCAGTTCAGAAAAGAGATAAAGCCACATAGCCAAGTAAGAAAGTTAAGAAAATCATTTTTATTTTTTTAATTTTATTTTATTATTTTATTTTATTTTATTATTTTTTTATTTTATTTATTTTATTTTATTATTTATTTTTTTATTTTATTATTTTATTTTATTTTATTTATTTTATTTTATTTTATTTTATTTTGCGGTACCGGGGATTGAACGCAGGGACATTCTACCTCCGTGCTACGCCCCAGCCCTATTTTTTATGCTTTATTTTGAAACCGGGTCTCACGAAGTTGCGGAGGGCCTCACTAAGGAGAGAGAGAGAGAGAGAGAGAGACATGGAGAGAGAGAGACAGAGAGAGAGAGCGAGAGCTGAGGCTGGCCGCGAACCCGGATCCTCCGGTCTCTGCCTCCCAAAGTACTAGGATTACAAGCGTGCGCCACCACGCCCGGCAGAAAATCATTTTTAAACAGAAGTTGAAACTGCATGTTATGGCAATCATTAACTACATCTGCCTAATCCAGAGCACAGAATTGCAAGAAAGTTTCTTTGTTTCTTAAATATTTCTTGGGATAATTAATTCAGACTGTTCAAGAGGCAGAGTTACTAGCAAAGCCAAAGGTCTGTGCTATGCAACAGAGTAAGGGCTGTCTGATAATTATGTCAAAGGAGGTAGCGATACTGAAATATTCAAATTTAACAAGTTGTTTTCTAATAAAAGAATGGGAGAAAAAGAAGGAAGCAAAAAATAAAAGTTATTTTTAAAAGGCAGAATCAAAAGCGTTCAGTTTGATAGCTCTTGTAAGACGGTTTCTGAAAATTGCTTACATAGAAATAGAAACAAATTCAAGGAAATGAATGAGAAGTTCTGTTGTGCTTGTTTAATATCTTTAAAACAAATTCCTAACTATTTTGATATATACAAGATTGCTCCAGATCTGGATAAGGTCCACATGTTCCTTTCCAGTGACCAGACCCATTGGCAGGTAAGAAACAGCCTCATCATAAAGCAATGCTGAGAATTACCTATGATTCTAAAAAATCTAGAGGGAAATAGACTTTCTAAAGTTTAATGATGTGTATATTTTCAAAAAAAAATTGACAATAGAAGGAACAAATACATAATCAGGTGATTAGTTGGGTGATAATCATTTAAAATCATTTTCATAAAAATTCAATAATGAATTGTAGGAGTGCAGAATATATGGGTGAAATCTAATCCTGCCTCCTGGCAAGGAACAGTTGATGTCACAATGTCCCGAGTCAAGAGACGGTCTGATGAGAACAGGCTTCAATACTGTGTCATGATAGACTCTCTACTAGCACATGCGCCATGGTGATTTTTCAGAGATTTATATTTTGGAAAGTAATAACCCACCAAAGCACTAATCCTTTGAAAAACAAAGAATACATTTGAAAATTCACAATACATTTGCAAATGAAGAAATGTATATAATGTGTGTAGACATAACTGTAGAATCACTGCATTCTTCCATAATTAATATCTAAACATTGGCAATTATGTTAATGTGAAAGAGGCCAAGCCTTAGTTTACTATATAAGGAAATAGGTTTCATGGCTAAAAAAAAGTGCGATGCTGGGAAATTAACAAACTCAGAATAACTTTATGTTATTGGAGTTTAGGTGTGAAATTTGTATTACTCACTAAAATTATGAAGTAGCATGTAGCATATAATATTTACAGTTTAGTTGTATATTTCCATAGTTATGGGCAAACAGGTGTCTCAAATCTATATCCCTATCCCTGTTTATTTTGTGGTCTATATCATTTTAATTAATTTTATTCATGGTCATAATTGTTTTGAACATTTGTCCAAATATATATTTCTCAATCTGAAACATTTTCTTTGTTAACTCAGATTTGTGCATCTTACTAGTCATCAAAAAATCTTTGTTATAACAGCTCTCAAATATTCCTGCAAACTTCAGTGTTCAAGAATTATTCTCTACTTTAAGCTGGGCATGGTGGTGTATGCCTGTAATCCCACTATTTGAGAGGCTGAGACAGGAGGATTGCCAGCCTCAGCAACTTAGTGATACCCTGTTTTCAAATAAAAAAATTAAAAAGGGCTGCGGAAAATAGGGAGCAATATGGATATTAGAGGGACTTCAGGTAATGGATGAGAAAGTCCGATGGAGCCAGGAAGGTGGTCTAAGGGAAGGGGGGGTGAAGGGGAGGATCAATGAAGGAATAAATTCCTCAATACCCTATATGGGGAAGCAGGGGAAATGGGGAGGAAGCCCACCAAGTGTTGTGTGCATGCGTGTTATTATCACTATGAACTACATTATGATGTGAAACTATAATGTACCAATAATAGTATTTTAGAATGTTAAAAAAGGGCTGGGGGTGTGGCTTGGAGATGGAATGTCCTGGGTTCAATCCCCAGTATAAATAAATAAATAAATAAATAAATAAATAAATAAATAAATCTACTCTCAATACATTATACTGGAGTATTTTATGTTTACTTTATGTAAAAGTAATTCATGTTTTCTTAAATAAGTTTA
The DNA here is from genome assembly GCA_004027185.1 of Glis glis. NCBI lineage: Eukaryota > Metazoa > Chordata > Mammalia > Rodentia > Gliridae > Glis > Glis glis. The sequence goes on from PVJS01012593.1 coordinate 6,591, forward strand.
ATAACTTATTAGCTATTGCCATTTTTAACATAATTAAGGCTCATTTCTAAATTAAATTAAAAAATGAACAAAGGAAACTGAAGAAAATTTTCCTAAAACTAAAGCCAAATACATTTTAAATAGATTAATTCATTCTTTTAGAAGTTATTTACCATTGCAAATCAGGAAATTAAAATGTCTCCTTTTTAAGGAATATTTTCCAAAAAACCAAATCAATCAGCAAAATATATAATTACATACTTTACAATGAAACATAGAAAAATCTATGGATAAAGAAATATGTCCGGATATATTAAATTAAAAAAAAAGCCAGGCATGGTGGCACATACTTGTAATCCCAGTACTTGGGAGGCTAAAACAGGAGGATTGCAGGTTTGAAACCAGGCTCAGCAACTTAGGGAGGCCCTCAGCAACTTAGTGAGACCCTGTTCCAAAATAAAATATACAATTGGGCTGGGGGTGTAGCTCAGAGGTAGAATGCCCCTGGGCTCAATCCCCAGTACCACAAAAAATAAAAATCAAAATTAAAAAATGTTTTTAAGAGTTGACATTTTAAATTTACCTGCCATATGTATAACAAGTTATCCTTCATATTTCAATCCTCTGATCATTCAAACACATTGTTTTCAAAGGACCAGATTTGGAAAAACAATCTTTTAAAATAGCTATACTGTTGTCTGCTGTCTGAATTAGCTAAGTGTCCTAGTAGAGAGGGTGGAAATACTGAACTCTTACCTGGGTGAAGAAGGGCTCATAAATCTCAACCCCTTTATCAGATCCTTGTAGTAACACCTCCTGGCCACGTCTCCAGCTGTACCGCACAGGTGGATTGGAATTGGCGACACACCGGAGGAACACTGTTCTCTCGTAGTAAAATTGTTCTTTAGCTTCACCTATACTTTGATGAACGGTTACTACTGGGTCATCCAAATCTAGAAAAAATAAAAACATCCAAGCGGAAATGTTGAATTGTATGGCTTTTGAAGTATTATGCATATAACCTAACTAAAGTTGCATATTTTTGCTGGGCGAAGTGGCGCAAACCTGTAATCCCAGCTACTTGGTAGGCTGAGTTATGAGGATTGCAATGTCGAGTCCAGACTGGGCAACTGAGCAAGATCCTCCTGGGTTCAATCATCAGTATCCACCCCCCATATAGATGCATATTATTAATCAATTGTATTACTTATAATTTTTCCATTGAGTATATTGAACTCATTTACAAAGAAATTTCTTTTTCTTAATGTGCTTTTATTGGTGCATTATAGTCTCATATCATGATGAAAATCTTGTTGACAGTAACATACATGCACACAGCCCTTGGTGCCCCCCATGCCTTCCCCTTTCCCCCCTTCTCAATAGAGTACTGAGATTGGCGTTGGTATATTCTCATATGTACAAAGAAATTTCCAATGAAAAGAAGTGAGAAATATGATAGTAATTTTTTAAATATCTATTTTTTGAGATGGCACAAATGACCTTACATATTTCCAACTCCTTGCCAATAGCCACATGTAACACAGCTCCATGGGAAAGATACAAATTCAAAACTCTCAAATTTAAGAGTTTAGACAAAACAATGAACCAGAGAGATCAGTAGTGGCAGAGAAATCAGTATCCTGCAGCCTGATTGACTCTCCCTTAATATACATTTTTTTACAAATTAATAACTATTATATTAAAAATCAAAATATTATGTTTACAAATTATTCTAATCTTTATAGTAACAAAGTATGGTACTCAACTGTGCTTAATTTTTTTTTTTTTTGCGGTACCGGGGATTGAACCCAGGGGCGTTCTACCTCCACGCTACACCTCCGGCCCTATTTTTTTATACTTTATTTTGAAACCGGGTCTCACGAAGTTGCGAAGGGCCTCACTAGGTAGAGAGAGAGAAAGAGACAGGGAGAGAGACAGGAGAGAGAGAGCGAGAGCTGAGGCTGGCCATGAACCCGGATCCTCCCGTCTCTGCCTCCCAAAGTACTGGGATTACAAGCGTGCGCCACCACGCCCGGCCAACTGTGCTTAATTTTAACCTCCATCTCTGATTTTGTGTCCCAGATTATATTTGCTAATTTGAAATGTGCTGACAGATGGCACTATTAAAAGGCATTGATATTTCTACCACTGAATACTGGAAAAAAGTATATGCCATTTTACATGTGTTCACAGGATTTCCACTTTCTTGGAAAGGTCAAGTTGTAAATACCTTGGGCTTTGTGGGTCACAAGTTCATTGTCTCAACTACTCATCTACCACTGTCATAGGAAAATAGCCGAAGACAATAGGTAAATGAATGAAGAATGAACATGGCTGAGTTCCCGTAGCACTTAAACACAGGCACTCCCAGCCAGACTTGGCTAATGGGCCGTAGTTTTCCAACTCCTATATAATATACCCTATGTTGTTTTCATCAAGAGAAGAAAAAAATTAAGAAATATACCTGCCTTAGAGCAACAAGCTCTTAGTCGTATGTGCTAATTTAAACTTCTCAAGTGTAATGCAAACACATGCTATTATCATATTCATCCAGGTTTATTCCTTTTAGTTTTATCATCATGACAGGTTACTTAACTTATGATCCTAAATATTCCTTATCAATAAAATGGAAGTAATAATAGCACCATATTATTCAGGCTGTGGGAGGGTTAAAATGAGATAGTCCATAAAGCCATAGGCACATAGTAAATGCTCAATAAAAGTTAGCTTTTACCATTAATAATATTATTATCATCACTATTAGGATACATTTAAATAATGCCCATTGATTCAATGTTGTCTTCTTACCTTTATACCATCAATCCATAATGCACTCAACTCTCATTATAAATATGTACAAATAGGTCACTGACCCATTTGCTCAGGCTGTCAAATGCTTCCATAGGACAAGCAATTTTATGTGCTTAAAAAAAGCTAAAATATTTATATGGGCATAAGAATATGAAGTGAGTGAGCACATGGTACCCTAAAAGACATTGTTCCTTAGGAAAAAATTCTTTTTTGATGTGTAAAAGTAAGAAAAAGTAAAAAAAAACTAGTGAAGTAATTGCTTCCCTATGGAATCAAAGTAAAGAACAGAATCCAAAATTTGCCCATTTTTCTAAAAAGTTTCTCTTTCTTTCAAATGTGAATTGCTTGACAGTCCTACTTTGATTTCTAGTTTTGCAACATTCTGAGGAATTTTTTTTCCATCCAACATTAGAATCTTTTCACAGCTACCTCAAAGGCCTCTAATTTTAGTAGTGCAAATTTACAGAACAACTGCTGCATTTTGGTAAAATTTAAGGAACTTTCAGTTTAAATTCACTTTATTAGCTGTGCAGGAATATATGCAGTCAGGTCTTAATACATTGTTATATTTAGGGATTCTAGAATCATTATCATGAAATGTTTACAAGTTTTCAAAGCTACTAAATATTCATTTGTTTAGTGAATAGCTCTTTATATATAAATAAAATCCCTACAGTAGATTGAGTAACTAAATTCAGCCTTAGTGATTTGAAAAAAGGTACTTTAAGTCAATTGTAAATTTATTTTCTTTCTTATTCAGAGAATAATTTCTTGTAACCATATGTTTTTTTTTTTAGAAGACATGAGCTGCATTCTGCTGTAAGAACAAAATTTGGAAGACAGAAAGCTTAGGAACAAAACTGAATTGGTTGGTCAACAATTGACTGATGTAAAAATGGTGACATTCCTTGGTTGAATAGTTAATACTATTGTACTTTCCACCATCTATTCCTTGATGTCTCCCTAGCTCTTTTCTGGTTAGGTGGTGGTTGTCAATAGGCTCAGTCAGGAATAGACCAGATCTGAACAATTGTTAAACATGCTCTTCCTGAGTCTGGATGAGTCCTGGGTCACTGGACTTCTGAGAATCTAATTCTGTGACAGCAGCTTACTGTGCATTCTATTGGCTAAGTCATCTGTCATATTCACTCATGTTTAGGAATTTCTGCTTCATAAAATTTGCAAGTGAAAATTATCTCTTTAGAATTAAAAACTAACATGCCTAAAGAGAGTTTATTTTAGACAAGTCAAATCATGGCATGGCTAAAAGGATATATTTTAAGGGAGATTCTACATAGCTGTGTGTTATGTATGTCTGTCCATGTGAATATATATATGTACCATACATATAATTTTATATATACATACATATGAGATAAAGTTTATATAGTACATATATGTATCACAAAATATATTTAATAAATATTCTATATATTTCTAAATATATACTGGATATATGTATTTGTCTTAGGTCAGATTTTTGAGAAAAGAGAAACTAAGATAATTGTGTGTAGCAAGCATATTGGATGGTGCCTTCTAGGTCAACCATGTTACTAAATAGAAGGAGGATTGGGCAGGAGGAAGGCTCAGCTACACTGCAGCTGCAACAAAGGTCTGGGTGGCTGTGCGACATTTTGGAGCTGTGAAGTCCCCTCAGAGTTGTCCTGTCCTGAGACAAAGGGGCTAAGCCTTTATACACCACCCCTTGTGGCATCAACCAGTCATGCAATTTGTGGTGGTCCCTAATGGAGGGTATGGCCTTGAAAAGGGCATCTCTGTGTGGTTTAGGGCAATTTCTAGGAAGGGACATAGTTGGTAGTTGATGAGCATCAGCTGCTAATACTGTCAGCAGCTAAAGGAAAGGGTGTCAGTCCCAAGGAGGGCATCTGTCTGGTGCACTATAGCATCCATTCAGAGCCACTCTCTATCTGTGATGATTCTATCTGAGAAAAAATAAAACTAATCCAAGATTCTGGTTGGTCTTCCTTTATGGAAAACTTTCAAAAGAAATGGTGGTGAGATGATATTCATCATCTACTATTATCATTCTAGACTGCTTGCACCTTGGGCTAGTACATCTTGTGGGGTAGGTAGCATCCTTACTGGGTTTACCAGGGCTTTGTCACTGAGAAATTTGAGATCTTGGTCACCATACTCTTCTCAGGTCATGGCTGATACACTGAACAGTTTACCACCAAAACTGGAGAAGAGAATAACAGAAAATAACAGCAGATCGACGAGGTATAAAACACATTCTTTACTGCCTCACCATGCAAAAGACAGTCCCACCTCCAGCAGATCCTACAGTATAGATACTCCTGCAAATATAGTGACTCTGCTTACCCACTGTTTCCTGAAACTGGAGCTTGAAGTTACTGAGTAATTGCCAAAGTTTAAAGATTAATGGGGCTCTTGCTCTGTCACTTAAAAGCTTTTTTCCTTTTCTGGGAACTGGGACTTCTACATTGGCAGGGCCTAGGGTTGTGGGAAGAGAAACACAAATTCCCCAAATGGGTCACTGGATGTGATGGTAGTAAGTAAGGTCACTCCTTGGTTCTTGGATCTATGTGTTCGACGGGGGTGGGGGGAATCATCATACAATAATGGTCATTGATTTACGGTTTCACTGAATCCTGGAGGAGAGCACCTTCTCAGTGGACACTATCTCTGCAAGACTCAAGTATCCTTTCAAGAGACCACTCTATTATTCTATTAAGCTGGCATTTTTAGGTGATGTAGTATGTGCCATCACAAGATAATCCTATGGCCTTGTGCCCACTGGAGAATCCTAGATACCCAGGCCAACTTGGATCCTGTATATAGTCAGTCCTCAAGATGTCTTAGGTGTCCCCTAGTCCCAGTATATGATTATGCAAGTAAATGGATGTAGGCTGTTTGTAGGAAGAACTTGGACAGAGAATCATTATTACATATACTTAAAGTACTACTGCAAGGTTCTTTCAAGTGATTCAGTTGCCCCTTCAGTCAATGTGCTCAAGGTCTTAAAATTGCCTCAGGTTCCTATTTCTCCACATCCTCACTAGCATTTATTGTTGTTTGACTTCTTGATGATTGCCATTCTGATTGGGGTGAGAGGGAATCTCAGTGTAGTTTTGATTTGCATCTCCCTGATTGCTAATGATGTTGAAGAGATTTTTTTTTTTGCGGTACCGGGGATTGAACACAGGGGCGTTCTACCTCCGTGCTACACCCCCTGACCCTATTTTTTATACTTTATTTTGAAACCGGTATCACGAAGTTGTGGAGGGCCTCACTAAGTAGAGAGAGAGAGAGAGAGAGAGAGAGACAGGGATGGAGAGAGAGAGAGAGAGAGAGAGAGCTGAGGCTGGCCGCGAACCCGGATCCTCTGGTCTCCACCTCCCAAAGTACTGGGATTACAACCATGCGCCACCACGCCCGGCTGAAGATTTTTTTCATGTATCTATTGGCCACTTATATTTCTTCTTTTTGAAAAGTCTATTCAGTTCAATTGCCCATTTTTATGAGTTTTTTTGTTTTCTTTGGTGTTAAGTATTTTACTTCTTTATATGTTATAGATATTAGTCCTCAATCAGAGGAATAGCTAGCAAAGTTTTTCTCCCATCTGTAGGCTCTCACTTCAGACTTTTGATTGTTTCCTTTGCTGTGTAGAAGGTTTTTAATTTGATGTCATCCCATTTATTGATTCTTGGTTTTATTTCCTAAGCTTTAGAGGTCTAATTGAGGAAATATTTGCCAGTGCCTAAAAGATGGAGAGTTAGTTCAATTTTTTTATTAGTAATTGCAGAAATTCTGGTCTAATTTCTAGGTCTTTGATCTGTCTTGAGTTGACTTTTGTGTAGGGTGAGAGGGGTCTAATTTCATTTTTCTACATATGGATATCCAGTTTACCCAGCACCATTTATTAAAAAGGCTGTCTTCTCTAAAGTATGTACTTGGCAACTTTGTCAAAAATCAGCTAGCTGTAGTTTTATAACTTTGTCTCTGTATCTTCTATTTTACTCTGTTGGTCTATGAATTTGCTTTTATGTAAATATTTTGCTATTTTTGTTATTATAGCTCTGTGGTATAATTTAAAATCAGGTAAATTGAAATGTAGTATAATTTAAAATCCTGCCTCCAGCATGGTTTTATTGCTCCAAATTGCTTTGGCTGTTCTGGGTCTTTTGTTCTTTCATATGAATTTTAGGCCCATTTGTCCTAGTTCTGTGAAGAATGATATTGGTATTTTGATAGAGATTATATTGAATCTATAAATCATTTGTGGTAATGTGACCATTTTGACAATATTTATTCTACCTATCCAAGTACATAGGAGGTCTTTCTATCTTCTAATATCTTTGTCAAATTTTCCTCCAGTGTTTTATAATTTTCATGGTAGAGTTTTTTTTTAACCTTGTTGGTTAGATTTATTCCTAAGTACTTTATTTTTGGCTATTGTTAATGGAATTGTTTTCCAGATTTCTTTTTCTGTGAATTTGTTATTTGTGTATAAAACCTATTGATTTTTGTAAGTTGATTTTGTATCCAGCTACTCTTCTGAATTTATCAGCTTCAGAAGTTTTCTGTACTACACGTTTAAATAAGAGTCTTTTTATATTTTGCTAGAGATTTTTCTTTTTCTCATATATCACCCTCAAGTGACAATTAATTACACTCATCCTTTAATTTTTTGTCCACTGCATGAATAGAATCCAGAAGAAATTAACAGAATCCATTGTGCTTACAATTTCTACTTTTCTCTGAATTCCTCAAAAGCTGGAGATGTTAAACTCACAGCGTTTTACCTTCCATTGGGATCTATCCTTGTTCTTCATAGGTGAAGGTTTTAACAGTTCACCCTATAACATTCAAGGCTAATCGGTATTCTCCACCTGGTATCAGAAATGGGACCCTCAGTGCAGCCAGCTGGTTAGTTGTCTGATAGGTCATGCATCTTTAAAATTCCATTTTAGAGGCCAATTCCTCATATCACGTAGAATGGATTCTTTGGAAATCCGATTCTTTGATGAAAACATGCATTTAGGAAATTTATTAAGAAGTTCCCTCAGTATTACATACTCATGTGGTGGCCAAAACAACAACAAAATGGGAGAGGGGTAGGATTAGGCCATGCAAAGAATTAAACTGTGATCCATTACTACAAACACTACATATAATCTGGACAAAGCCCTTGGGTTGAGGACCCTTCAGGTTGTCATGAAGAGTTTTCCCAGCCGGGCGTGGTGGCGCAAGCTTGTAATCCCAGTACTTTGGGAGGCAGAGACCAGAGGATCCGGGTTCGTGGCCAGCCTCAGCTCTGTCTCTCTCTCTCTCTCTCTCTCTCTTTCTCTCTCTCTCTCTACTTAGTGAGGCCCCCCGCAACTTCGTGAGACCCGGTTTCAAAATAAAGTATAAAAATTAGGGCCAGGGGCGTAGCGCGGAGGTAGAACGCCCCTGCGTTCAATTCCCGGTTCCGCAAAAAAAAAAAAAAAAAAAAAAAGAGTTTTCCCAGAAAGAACACTGATAAATCACTGGGTTAGGACTTCTCCTGGTGAGGGGGCTTGATCTTGCATGGGTTAGGTGGCTCCTTCTGGCTGAGAACAATTCCACAACAGGGTCTCACGGGAGAGCCCATATTAGCCAACACTCCAGAGTTTCAACAGGGTACCTACTACACAGTCTTATCCAAGGACCTTGGTAGTATAATATATAATTTTTTTAGTCTTTATGTATAATTCAGGGAGCATAAGATCAGCTTCTGTATTTATTCAGTAGTCACTACTTGTACTGTATGACCTTAGTAATTTTATAAGCTCATAATGTACTATTTTATATCATTGCAAATATTACATTTGTGTTGATTTCCTTTCTTAAATTTATTATAATTTGATAGCCTAGATATGTGAAATTCAAAATTCCAGAAATTTTATTCACTGAAATGGGCAAAACATTCTTAAAAATAAAGACCATATTATTTTATTATTTAATAGTGGCCAAAATTTGTGCATTTTTAAAGTAATATAAATCATTGAATATAACATTTGATATATGAATAATTGTTTAAAAAATATACTTAATGATACAGCACATATGATTTCCTATAAAGTATATATATCCCTATGTGCATTGGGTCCATGTTTTACTTATATTTGTATACCTAAAAATCAACATAATGTACATTAATACTCAATAATGACCACAAATTAACATAAAAGAAGATTAATCTGTTACCAACATGGTCAGTGTTGGTTTTCAGCAAAGTTCACATTACATATAATAATGATCTAAGGAAATTCTTTTTTTTTGTGGTACTGGGATTGAACCCAGGGACATTATACCTCTGAGCTACACCCCCAGCCCTATTTTTTGTTTTTTATTTTGAAACAGGGTCTCACTAAGTTGCAGGGGCCCTCACTAAGTAGCTGAGGCTGGCCGAGAACCCGGATCCTCCGGTCTCAGCCTCCCAAGTACTGGGATTACAAGTGTGCGCCACCAGGCCTGGCTGGAAATTTATTTTTATCCTTAAATTCAGCAGCTACTCTTTTATAACTGAAATAATTTTCTTGAACCTTTAGTTTTGGCTGATTAAGTATGTCAGACACTGACAGATTAAAGACATACTATAGACAGTTTTAAAAAATGGTATGTGCTACCTTTCTTAACTCCAGAAACAAATCTCTCAAAAGAATTTACAGCATGTAAAAATTTAACCTAGGTTTTGATGAAATAGTAAGGGAAATATTCCAATACAATCTAAACTCTTCCCAGTTTTTCTTTGTGTCCCTGTAAGAACTACCTACTTGCCCAGTTTTATTTTATAAGTGTATTTTGAGTTCCTATGGGACCTTGACATGCAGATATTCTGACACAATATGCAAATCATTGACTAATGGTGATAGACCTAATGTGTATTTTGAGCCATGTTTTTTGGGAGATACTGTACATATGCCAACTAATTTCATCTTTATATAAACCTTGTCTCTTAATCTCCTGGGAAGTTGAGTTTCAGAGAGATTAAATGATTTGTTAGCCTATAGGTAACAGGATTATTATAATCAAATTTGTCTAAATATAAAATTTGTGTGCCTATTATTTTAATGTATAATTTTATATATCTCTTAGAATATCATAATATTCTAAGTTTTATATAAATCCTTAGTTCACAAGTACCCTGTAATTCATGAGTGAAAGAGAGAGAGAGAGAAAAAAAAATAAAAAACACAGTTATGGTAGGATAAAGGATCCTACATAGATGTACACAAAACATGGACAACTAAGTCTGTATTGAAAGAATAATAAGTGCTTTCTCAAAAAGATGATGCTTAAGATAAAGTCCGAACTATGAAGAGAGCAAGCCAGATGAAGACCAGGAAGTGGCATATACAAAGTTCTGTGAAATCAGAGCAAATACCAGATAGTATATATCCACATATATTAGGGAAAACTTTTGTGTTTTGTAGAACAGTAATATGATAAGATGTTTAAGAGATAAAAATGGGCCAAAACATTAGTAGCAACATGGAAAATAAAGAAAATCAATTCCGTTATATTATTTTTTAACCAGTGAGTTTGCCTTTTAGAAAGATCATAATGGCATATCTCTGGATGAGAGATCTGGAGGTGGCAAAATAATGGCAAGGAGATTAGTAAGAAAGTGGCTGTAATAATTAAAAACAGTGCAAAGAGATCTGAAATAAGATTGTGGCAAGGAATATGGACAGAAAGCTTAATTGAACAGAGCTGGTGACTGATTAGATAGAGGGCTGAGGCAAAGGCTAGAAGCTATCTCAGCATGTGGTTTTAGCAGTTGGGTAGACAGTGCATTCACTGAAATGTGAAGTGTGAAATGAGATCTGTGTTTGGACACAGGGTGGGGTGAGAAGGGGGTCATAAAGGCAGGGACATAGATGAGTTCCATGTGGATCACACTGAATGTCAGGCACCAATAGCTCCTCCAGTACACGACCTGGAGCCAGAATGAGAGGTTCAGGCTACAGACATGGGATTACAAGATGTGGATTACATGGATGTGGATTTATCAGGACTCAAGGAGTGTGCAGAAAAAGGGAAAGGACCAAGATGAGAGCCCTGGGTAGCACCAAGTGCAGCCAGAAAGGAGAATCTTTTAAAAAGACTGAGGAAAAGAAATGGGAGAGGTAGAGTGAAAAAAATCTGTGATAAATTTTAAAAGTATGTCCACAGCCATGGAGGGGTTGAAAAGCAGGGAAAAAATGACTGAAAGAGGTCAAGGTAAGAACAGAACTGGAAAGTGACTTCAAATTTGGCAAGATATAGGTCACTGGTGACCTTCACAAGAGTCGTGCGAGTGGATTGGTGGGACTAACAATCATTTTTCTGTACTTTATGGAGTGAAAGTCAAGTAAAAACATGGTGAGATAAGAGTGAATGATCCTTTTAAAGAAACCTGGCTCTGACAAAATAGAGGAGAGCAGTTAGAGGCCAACATGTGATCCAAGGGGTCTTGTTTTGTGTTTTTCTTGTTCTGTTTTTCTCAAGGCTGAGAGATGTACATTTAAATTCAAGTAGGGAAGGGAGGAATTTTTAAGCAAAAAATAAAGCATAGGTAGCTTTAGCAAAATGACCAATGTTTTGAAATAATTTTAATAAATAATGGTTATTTTAGTGATATAAGTTTAAATGGATTTTTACAACTCAATATTATTTAAGATTTACTTTAGCCAGGCACAGTGACACACATCTCTAATTCCAGCTACTTGGGAGGCTGAAAGAGGAGGATCACAAGTTCAGATACAGACTGGACAATTTAGCAAAACTCAAAATAAAAAAAAAATTAAAAGGGTTGGGGATGTATCTCAATGGAAAAGTGCCCCTGTGATCAGTCTCCAGTACCTCCCACCCACCTCCAGGGTACACCCCATTCAGTGGTGTACCTCTGTTTCTTAGGAGATTTTCTTTTTTGTTTGTTTGTTTTTTGTTTTTTTTTGCGGTACCGGGGATTGAACGCAGGGGCGTTCTACCTCTGCGCTACACCCCCGGCCCTATTTTTTATACTTTATTTTGAAACTGGGTCTCACGAAGTTGCGGAGGGCCTCACTAAGGGGAGAGAGAGAGAGAGAGAGAGAGAGAGAGAGAGAGCTGAGGCTGGCCGCGAACCCGGATCCTCCGGACTCCGCCTCCCAAAGTACTGGGATTACAAGCGTGCGCCACCACGCCCGGCATCTTAGGAGATTTTCACTGAAGCTCCCAGTCTTCTATGGGAGCTTCCCTATTTAAATCAAATCATAGATGCTCTTTTTTTACCTTAAAAATATCCAGATTTAGTTCTTCAACTAAATAGTTTTGTTTGAGTTTGCTTCACTAAATCATGGAAGCATTTGTTTAGTGTATTCCCCACTTCTTTTGGGGTATTCTAGTGACACGAAATAGTTAACTAGCCTCCCAGTATGCACTGGCACAATTAATCTATGTGCTTATGATTAATCAGTTATTAACTGCAGCTGAAGTCATAGGGTGTAGTTACAAGTTAAAGAATCAATTAATCTCAAGCATGTATTCCACAGGGGTTTATTCCACCATTTGGTCCAATTTTTCTGTCTTTAATCTTTGAATTAAACCAAATGAATCTGAAAACCCAGATGGCAAAGCCACACTAAACACTGTATTGGATGTCATCTTTCCCTCTGGGAAGTTCTAGAAATCTTAAAAATTCTATAAAAAACAGATACAAATGTGTTTTTTAAGAAATATAGCTACTCAAAATACTTGGAGGCACTAAAAACTACAATATCATATTATTTTACCAATTTATGGACAGGAATTTATATTATGATTATAACTATAGCATGAATATACATGACAATAGATAATGCTAACAATATGCATGTGTCTGTCAGTTGCCACAACCTGAATGAATCAAGTTGTCCTGAAATCATACAAATGAGAAACTAATTAAATCACTGTTAGATATATCAGAAATGAAAACAAAGCATTTTACTATAAACAAAGCATTTGTATCAATCATTTATAGCACTTTGTGAAATTACCAACTTGAAAGCACTGTTTTATTCAATATGTCAATAAGGAAATTTTGTGCAAATATTGATAAGAAATGTTTTGTATCTTTTCCTGCGTAGTGATTTTTGAACAATGACTAATTGTATGTGATAATTCATAAAACACACAAAATGAGTACTTATAGCCAACTTCTGAGAGACATTTATCAGTGAGGCTATCTATAAAATTTAGACATATTCTTGTGTGAAATTTTGCTCTTAGTCATCTACTCACAGAAATTAGAATCCATTGCACTTTTTTACATTTTTTTTTTTTTTTTGCGGTACTGGGGATTAAACGCAGGGGTGTTCTACCTCCGCGCTACGCCCCCGGCCTTATTTTTTTTTTATGCTTTATTTTTGAAACCGGGTCTCACGAAGTTGCGGAGGGCCTCGCTAGGTAGAGAGAGAGAGAGAGAGAGAGAGAGAGAGAGACAGAGAGACAGAGAGAGACAGAGAGAGACAGAGAGAGAGGAGAAAGAGAGAGAGAGAGATCGATCGCGCGCATGCGCATGCGCGCTGAGGTTGGCCGCGAACCCGGATCCTCCGGTCTCCGCCTCCCAAAGTACTGGGATTACAAGCGTGCGCCACCACGCCCGGCACTTTTTTACATTTTTAAAAGTACAGGTAACTACATGCCTTATGGATATTAGGCAATATTATCTTGATGATTCTGCATATCATTCTGGGAAAGGGTTTTTAAACTTTCATATGGACCAGAAAAACAATCCTAGGATATTTCTTTTACCTTCTCCTCACCCATTTTCTACCAAACTTCTGAAAAATGAGGATATCAAATGACATGGATATTTAAATAAATACATGTATATATGCATATATTTGTGTGTATGCATGCATATATGTAGACAAAGCACAAGAGTGAATGACATTCAGCACACATAAACATAGACATACATGATTAATTATAATTTTTGTGCATATGTTACATATCATTATTATTATTTTCCAGTCTTTTCTTTCTTAATGCTTGCCTCACATTCCTCTTTCTTTTCTCATCCAATTACCTCCTCAGGTAATCCATGTTGATACTCTGGAATGCTTTCCTTTAAGTTCATATCCATATACATAACGTGTGTCTATATAAAGATTTTTGTTTTTAAATCATGTCATACCTTTTTTCAAAATTTTGCTTTTCTCATACAAAATATGTCATGGAAAAACCTTCCTCCCCTTTCATGGAAATAGGTATATGTACACTATTCCTGGTCACTTATGTATTATGGCTTATCCAGTTATTCTAATATTATGGACATTGACTCTAGTTTCTTTTAAATCTACAAACAATGTTATATTAATTGTCTCTTAATATGTACCTTTAAATTGGTGGTTTAAATTCAATAGGATAAATTCATATAAATGGGAAGCTGGCTCAGAAGTAGTTGTGACTGTGCCCAATTGCTTTCCAAAAGAGCTGTATATTTCACCACAAGCATATGAGCACCGTTCTTCCTGCAGCTCAATCATGACAGCACTTTTTCCTGCTCTTCTAAATGTTTGTGCCCTTAGAATGTATAAGGTGATAGCTCATTGCTACTTTAGATTGCACTTCCCTGATTACTAGTGAACTTGAGTGTTCTTTGATTTCATGAATGACCTTCTAGATTTTTGCTTCCTAACTGCCTATTCATATCCTTTGTATATTTTACATTTCGGTTAGTCGTCTTTAAAGTGTAAAAAAATCTTTGTATGTTATAGATTATAATCTTTTGATCATTATTTTTATTAATTTTGTTGAATAATTCTTTTCATATACAAAATAATAATAGGATTGCTTTTTATACCATTTTGGTTTATAAAGTGTGATGAGGTATGGTTAGATTCCCCCTACACTGCACATGAAGTCTTCATTTAGAATGGAATTTTGAAAGTTGTATCATATTGAGGTCTAATTTTATTTTCTTTCTGATAGTAGCAGCAGTGCTACTTAATATATCATTCTATCACAATGACTTGAACCTCAGCTTTATCACATATTAAAGTCTCACATATATTAGGTGATGTTTCTGGCTTATTCTCTCTTTTGCATGAATTTGCCTATTTCTATACAAAACCATGTTAATAAGATACAGAAGAGCTTTAGCTTCTGAATTCTATTAAGACAAGTTTTACATGTCCCAGCCCTTGCTACTGTTCAATTTCACACTTTCTTGGTTATTTTCTGGCTTCTGTTTAGAATTAATGTCTAGATTATTTTATTTTACTCAAATTAAAGAAATACACAAATACCATCTCTATTGTTATTATCCATTGAGATTTTTAGTTTTAGGTAAGCAAAACTCAGAAACTCATCTGGCCTGGTGCCATCACCAAAAGATAGATATTTAATCACATTTCTAATATTATCTAAAGAAGCATACTTTTACTTAGCACTGCTCATTGGGGAACATTTAGCAATTTAAATTTTGCTAGAAAAATCATCCATTTCCATAAGAGCTACATGAAACATATCTTAATTTTGTGATTACTCCTGTATGTAAAAATCATAATTTAAGTTTATGTCTCTTTCCTCATTCTGAATTGGGCCTATTTTGTTTCCTTTCTTTTTCATTTAATTAGAATTGCAAGTGGTTTGTTATTTGTATTTGCCTTTTTCAATAACAGATCTGTGTTTTCAAAATTCCCTACTTGTTTTTGTTTGCTGTTATGCTGTTTTCAACTTTTCTTCACTAAGCCCATATTTCTAATTTACTTAATTCATTTTATTATTCCTTTCTAGGTCATTAAGATGAATATTAATTTCTGCTGATTTTGTTCTGCTAATAACAAAGGCATTTAAGATATGTATTTCCATTGAATTCAGCATTTGTTATGCATGCCCATAACTTTTACTATGAATTATTTGCTTAGTTACCTTTTAGATGGTTTATAATTTACCTCCTGATTTCTCTTCAATACAAAAGTTAAGATATGTTTTAAATGTTCAAGTAGAA
>PVJS01012593.1:22447-43677 GCA_004027185.1 Glis glis
CTGGCCGCGAACCCGGATCCTCCGGTCTCCGCCTCCCAAAGTACTGGGATTACAAGCGTGCGCCACCACGCCCAGCTATTTCTTTGTCTTTTCCAAAGTGATTTTTTTCTCTATTTTCCCCTCATGGCAATAAAGCAAACCTAGAGGACATGCTCTGACACCAACTTCTGCTCCTCACCTCCTAGCCTCTTGACAGGAGACCTTAGAATACTCTTTATTTCCATTTTTCTCTCACCTCAACTTCAACTCCTAAGTTCTTCTTGAATTATTTTTAGATTTCTCTTACACTCACAGCTTGCAGTTTCAGAACTCTTTATTCAGATTCTTACTTAAGCTGACAATTCATTTAACACTCAATGACAATTCATTTAAATAATACATTAAAACATGCCCCCAACCCTGGCCCCCACATATATTCTTGCCCCATCTTGAGGTCACTAATTTTTTCTCTGTAGTCTTTTCTAGAGTCTACAACTCTGACAGCGTAACAGGTGATGTCCTCGCTGTATCCTGCACACCAGATAACCTTTCTTCTGCCCTCAATGTCAATGGCATGACCATGAGTTATAGGATTCCTGAGTTGCAGTGTTTTTTTTTTAACCTGTAGGTTATATTTTACTACCTTCTAGATTCTAGTATAAAAAATGAGAAATCTCATACAAATCATTTTTTCTTTCTATTTTCCTTTGTCCTTTTTTACTATGTGTTTCCCTTCTCTCCTTAGATTTTGGAATTTTTTTATTACTCTAGGTAGTTTAAATTTTTTCTCATTCAGTGAGATCAATACTTTCAGGAATTTTAGCAAGTAAGGCTACAAATTCTAGTCTTTATCTTAGTTAAATAATAATCTTTTTTTCCTGATGTTTCTAGTACTGCTATATTAGTTCTATAGGCTGTATCCTTCAAGTTTCTCTTCCTCTTTCCCTTCCTCATGATTTACTGTTTATAATTTTTGCTCTATATTTTAAGAAATTTCTAGCAGTTCATGTCCCAGGCCACCTATTTGACTCTCATTTTCAATTTATTTACAGAGATATTTAGTTACAAAATTAAGATTTTTGGTCCCGGAGCATCTGGTGAGCATGTGTGTAAGTACATGCATATGTGCTCAAGCACAGGCACCCAGCAGAAAATCTCCTCAAGTATTAGCCCTTAGTTTTTGTTTATTTTTACTTATTAAATTTTAATCTGTACTCTGTTTCACTAGGCATATATTATACTTAATTTCTACTGAACTTCTTTTCCTGACCACAAGATCTTGTTGATGGGTTGATAGTTTTCATTGCCACACTTTGGGGCTCTAGTCTAGTTTTTGATGAATACTAGTTCTAGACAATATCAACACTTATCAGAAGACAAAGTAGTCTCAGACCTATGGGCCAGTGGTAGACAAGCACACAAGTCCCTTCTAAAGCACTGGGGGAAAGCCTCTGTGCTCTTCCTTACTGTACCTTTCCAACCTCAGAGTCAGAGAACACTGGCCCAATCCATTCTCTGTCATGTGCCCTTCTGTGGACCAGCAAGAGGAAGAAAACAAATACAACTGACCTCCCCTCAGAAGCCTCTAATCCCCTAACAGTACATTGGTGAAGAGTGAGGTGATCTTAATACTAATCAATTTATCTTTATGTTAATAAGCTATTAAATAATTATAACAAACATAAACATTGGTATTCCACAATTCTCTCCATGGTGTACATTAATAATATATTAGCTTTACTTTGAATTCCAAATTCATCTCAGTTCATCCATTTCACAAGGCAGATGTGACACCTCAATGGCAACCTTCCTGCCATCTTTGATAACAAAATATTACATATTTACCTCTTAGAAAAATATATATGTATATATACATATAGAAAGTATATATACATATATATTCTGTGTTGTGAGGAACAAAAATAAGACAAAGCAACAGAAACAACAAAAAAGACTTGACCTTTTAAACAACTCTACTTGGCTGAATTTAGGTCTATCCTATTCCTTTCCATATTTCTTCCAGCATGGTTCTTATTATTCTAAGGTTTTATTCAAATGGCCAGTGGTAGGGGAGAAATATTTTTCTAAATTCAAAAGATAACTCTTTTACTTGAAATATACCTGTAAACTAAATAGAATATTTCTTTATTCTATTTAGAAGATATTTTAGTCTTATAAAAGGTACCTGAATAGTTAGAAATGTATTTAAACCCTAAAAGACTTTACTTGATTTACTTTGTATAAATGGTACATATTTGACGAATAAGTTCTCTTTCTTTTAATGCTTAGATGGTCATTTTTTTCTACTTATGAATTCCTGGCCCTGGTTACTTTGATCTCTCTACCATGTATATGAAAGTGCATCTGGAATAAAGACTGCTCCAACCTAACACAAAATATATATGTAAGTCAAGTTATTAAATTCAGAAATTTACTGAGGCATTATTGACTGGAGTATTTTTTGAACTACATGCTTGATAATCCTTGACTATAATTTACCTTCTCTCCAGTGACTGAATATGCTATAATGTGATGCTTTTTGAAATTGCATTTAAGAAAAAAATCTCTTAAAACTTGTAATTTTAACATGTCCTATGCTTCAGAGATATGTATTTCTTTACATATACATGCTACTTCTCTCCAAAGCCCTTGCATTGAGTTAATGTCTTGTTTTATTTATAGCCCCATAGAGTTGATACAAATAGGCAATACCTTTTGCGGTAAACTCAATCATCTCTTAAAGAAATGGTTATTGGAAAATTAGAAATTGGTTTCCTAATCATAGATATTCTTGATAATTTCAAAAATAAAAAGACATTGAAAAGGGTAGCATACATAAAATATTCAAAAATATGAAAAATATAAAGAAAATATTAGTAAAGACTGCATTGCTGGTATAGAGGATATGTTCATTAATATATCTGTAGTAGATATTCAATTTCATGATTAAAAGAAAATATCTCTTTTTAACGAATATGGTGTTGTGTTCTGAGTATGTTTTTAAATAAGTTAAATTATTAGCAGTATTACTATTACTTTGGTACTGGGGATTGAACGCAGGGGCACTGAACCTTTGAGCTACATGCCTAGCCCTTTTTTTCTTTTAATTTTGAAACAGGTCTCGCTAAGTTGCTGAGGCTGGCCTTGAACCTGCAATCCTCCTGTCTAAGATCCCCAAGTACTGGGATTACAGGTGTGCAAAACCACGCCCAGCTAAATTAAATTACTATGCTAATAAAATTATTGTTCCTAACATAAAATTAATGTCTATGGAAAATAAGACCACAATATAGCATTATATAATTCTCTATTATTTAGTTATTCAAATTACTGACTGTAAAATATGCATTCAATAATGTATGTATTCTATAATCTGTAATTATCATTGCATGGATTATGTGAAAAAAATCATGCAGGAACTTTGCATATCACCCTACATATTGCATAAATGAACACAAATTAAATAGGGCAGATAACATTGTCATTCCCAGGAAGATACACACATACACACACAAACGCATGCACACACACGTGTGCACCCACACACAGACACACTATGAATGAAGAAGTGCCTCAACTCATCTATCTTTGATAAAGAGGACACATGTATCAGAGCCAGAATTGTGTAACTCCTTGGGCCCAAAATATTTGCAACTTTTCAGACAATAATAAATAAAATATGACAATAGGAGATGTTTCCTTAAACATATTTTTCTTTAATAATTAGCTATTAATCATAATTAATACAAAAGGGAAAAGTACAAAAGAAGATGTATCCAAAAAATTCATAATCTAGGCTAAAGTTTTAATAAACTTGTATATATTTCCTATTAGTCCAAGAATGAAATTGCATAGAATTTTAAATCTTGTGCTTTTTTATTATATTGTGAACATTTTATGATATAATTTATTCTTCATGAATATTCATTGTATCCCTCCCTACCCTCACTCATTCAACTCCAATTTAATCAGCATGTAATATATCCTAGGCATGACTTTAGGCACTGAGTTTTCTTTCTTTTTTTTTTTTTTTTTTTGCGGTACTGGGGATTGAACGCAGGGGCGTTCTACCTCCGCGCTACACCCCCAGCCCTATTTTTTATACTTTATTTTGAAACCGGGTCTCACGAAGTTGCGGAGGGCCTCACTAAGGAGAGGGAGGGGGAGAGAGAGAAAGAGAGAGAGAGAGAGAGAGCTGAGGCTGGCCGTGAACCCAGATCCTCCGGTCTCCGCCTCCCAAAGTACTGGGATTACAAGCGTGCGCCACCACGCCCGGCTAGGCACTGAGTTTTCAATAGGAAGGAAAGATGAGAAATAAAAAAAAGAGGAGGAAGGCTGGTTGGCTGACCTTCATTAACTTTGCCCTTGTTAATGTAAGAAACAAACATCAAATAATAAATTACTTGATTAAATATTGATTTTGCTAACAATTACTTATGTTTATGGTAAAGGTATAGGATGCTATGGGAATAAAGGCAAATCAATGTGCCCGTCTGCAGTACCAGGGAAGGTTCCCTGGGAAGAGGGTGCATTAGGATGGATGTGGAAGGAGCTGTTTGGAGAGAAATTCAGGCAAAGCAAGAGTGTGCAGACGCTTGGAATGCGCAGAAGCCTTGTGAATTCCATGAAATGAGCATGAGCAAAGGCAGGGAAATGGAGAGGGATGAGTAGTGACTCTTGTGAAGGGCTCAGGGCTCAGTGCAAATGGGCTTGTAGGCAGTGGAGAGCTTTTGAAGGGTGTTGCATAAGCAGATTTGCCTTTTTATAAAAGTTGCTCCAGCTGCAGTACTGAGAATATATTCAAAATGGATAACAATGAATTTGGGGAGATCAGTTAAACACTTAATAGGTGTTCAGGTTGTGAGAGTGGTGCCAATGAAAATAGAAGCAATTTTATCTAAACATCTATATAATGATCCATATTTGCATATATCATGAAATTATAAAATAAATTGCAGTTTATAAAGTGAATGACAATAAGCAAGCATGGTAGTGCACACCTGTAATCCCAGCTACTCAGGAGGCCAAGGCAGGAGTGTCACAAGTTGAAGGCCAGCCTGAGCAACTTAGAAAGACCCTATTTAAAAAAATAAATAAATAACAAGGGTTCAGGATGTAGCTCAGTGGAGCACTTGCCTTGCATATGTGAGACCCTGGATTCAATCCCTCCAGCACAGAAAATAAAAAGGAAGAATAAGGAAGAAAAAAAGAAATTCTATTGGGTTTGTATGTATAGATGACACTTTGAGGTTGATTTTGCAGTATAAAGCATCATATCAATAGATAGTTTGTTGTTTTAACCATATGACCTAATATAGTTTGATTTAATTCTTTGTAGTGGCCATTATTGGAAACAGAGATTCTGCATAATAGATACACAAATCCTGACAGCTGAGAGGTCTAAGATGGAGCTATCTATAAATAGAAGGAAAATTTCTGAGGCGTCAAAGAAGGCCTCAGAAACTGAACTTTTTATATTATGATTTTCAAATTTGGGCTCTGTAAAGAACAGAATAAATCAGTAAGTAGCTGGCCATTATCAAGTACGGGGACTAACATTTGAACTCCATTTTAATATTTCAGACATTTATCAATTTTCCCATTTTAAAAAACAAAAACGTAGATGGGTGTGGTGGTGCACGCTTGTAATTCCAGTACTCGGAAGGCTGAGATAGGAGGATCACAGGTTCGCAGCCAGCCTCAGCTACTTAGTGAGGTCCTCTGCAACTTAGCAAGACACTGTTTCAAAATAAAGAATAAAAAATAGGGCTGGGGGTGTAGCTCGGAGGTAGAATGCCCCTGGGTTCAATCCCCAGTACCGCAAATAATAATAATAATAATAATAATAAACAAAAATGTAATTTTAGAACAGTTTTTGATTTACAGAAAAATCACAAGGATAGTACAAAAATGATGAGAATGGTGATGCTTTCTTTCCCAGCCAGGCTGTGGGCTTATTCAATTGGATATAGTCAACATAAACTCTGAATTGGGAACTATTGATGCAAAGAAGTAGGAACCATGGCGGATCCATTCCAGTGATATATGGTGGGGGTCATGGTAACAGTGCTGAGCTTCCTGGAGTAGCAGCAGCTGGGCTAGGGGACAGCACCCAGTGTTTACTATGAACAACAGCAGTGCACACTGGGAAACTCAGAGTATGCTGGCTGCAGCTGTGTCTCCACTGGTTTGTGGAAGGTTTAGGTACTGTACTCTTCCATGTTTACTTTTAGTTTTCCCAGATTGTTTTTTACATGTCTTTCTGCAGTCTTAAAGCAATTTTATACAATTCAATTTCTCATGTGTATTCATTTAGTTAGTTACTCAGTTATCTAGGTAGATAGGTAGCTATTTAAGTGAGCCAGATTTGAAGTCTGATGTTTGTATGCAATGGTGTATTGAATTAGCACTATTCAGTAAGAGATAGCTAGACATCAACTTCATTCCTTCTCCTGCTGGTCCTTAAACTCTCTGAAAAGCTATTTCTTATCTTGTTATTGAATGAAATTTTAGGCACATTTCACAGCTTCTCCAGTGCCCTGTAGTCACTCACAAGAATGATCCCATTTCTATAATTAAAATGTTCACTTTGTTAATTTAGAAAAGAGCCCTGTGAACTCTGTAATTTAGACTTTCTCCATCTTTTCAGCCATGCACTAGCTCAGACTTGATATCCCGGAAGCCTGAGGGAGGAAGGGTGGGAGTCAAGGGTTACTCAGCCGTTTATATTTTTCTCTTTTCCTAGTTTGTTCTTTGACTCTTCCCTTCTACTCTCACTAGTTGCAGGGCATAGTCCCTTCAAAATTGTAATGTGATGAGGGAGCAGAGGGAAGGAGAGATGGAGCTGCCTCTGTAGATGAAAAAGTATGCAGGGCTCAGGGCAGGATTCTTGTTTGTTTGTGGTACTGAGGATTAAACCCAAGGACATTCTACTCCCAAGCTTCACACCCAGCCCTATTTTATTTTTATTTCTTTTGAAACAGGGTCTCACTAATTTGCTGAGGGCCTCACTAAGTCGCTGAGGCTGGCTTCGAACCTGTGATCCTCCTGTCTCAGCCTCCCAAGTACTGGGATTACAGGTATGTGCCACCACGCCTGGCTCAGGGTCGGATTCTTGAAGTCTCCTCATTTGCTTCCATCCCTTAGTCCCAATCTCAACTGCTTATAGAAGCTGAAGGAATACATGGTTTAGGCAACTCACTTTGCCAGAAGTACTTGATAACTTCTAATTTGATCTCTGCCTTGGTCTCTGCCAAACTGATACACAAAGAGACTCAGCACAAAGTAATATTCTGTTACTTTTGCAACTATAATCCCTGATATATAGAGGGTTGCTTTTAATTTGGCTCTTCCAATAAACATTTGTTCTAAATTAATCCCTCCTTTATTGATAGGCAGAATAATAATGCACATTTTTGTACTACCTTGATTTGCACACCTAAGAAGAATATTGATGAATAAATATCAGTTAATTATCTTTTTCTGTATTTTTGTAGAATTATATCTGTGTTCAGTTGTATATTTTGATTTCTTCAGATTTAGTAGCAGCTCTGCTATTTTAATCTTTGATTTATCCTTAGAAACTTTTGAAAATGCAAAAATAATAGCTAACTCATAGTACTTATTTCATCAATCCAAAACTACATATTTTGAGATACTTATTTTTTTCTATCTTCCCAAGGAATATACAAGTGACATTTTCCTTCTTTTAACAACATTGGTTATCTCATCCATATTACAGGCATCATTCCCTTCTGGTTTTATGGAACATATCTTTAGCAGCACCTTAAATAAGAATGGGTCTTTAGCATAGAACTCAAAGTAAGATACAGCCCATAGGAACTTTTAACTCCACCCCTAAACTACAAAACTGGAAGGAGCACAACTTGAAATAAATGATTATTAAAATGAGAAACAGAAGCAAAAACAAAAATAGGAAGCACCACAACAAAAACCTCACCTGTGGCCTAGCGCACAACCTCGCTGGGCATGGGGCTTGGCCCCTGCAGGATCACACAGGGCTCCAGGACCAGCCTGATGGTACTAAAAATACAACAAGCTGTGTGCCTCCCACTGATTACCAAATGTTCCTCACTCTAATTATTAATTTAAAAACCAATCAACGGGGCTCCACACAGGCAGACAAGACAATTTGTGTCAGCTAGAATATATCAGACAATTCAGCCAAGTATGAGCACAAAGGATTCTGCTCTCAGCTGCTTTCTTCTAATTGTCCAAGCTTAGAGCTCAGAAAACTGGGGAAAATTAGCACAATTCTAAAGTGTAGATGCTGACCAATCAACACTGGCATGCCCCACATATGAGAATCCATCCACTATTTTGTTTTTTTTTTTTTAGTACTGCTTCTAGTATTATCTAAATGCAGATATAGTTATCCTTTCTGTTTTTCACCCACTATTATTTAAGTTGATATCTATTTTGAAAAGTAACTAGATGAAATTAATTCTTATTAAAATTAGATAAGAAATAGTTTTTAAATTTTTTGTTGGTGCATTGTAATCATACATCATGATAAAGTTCAGAGTAATAGAGACATACGTGCACAGAGCACTCAGTGAGTGTCCCTGCAACTCCCACCCCACTTCATGACATTGAGATTGGCATTGATAATTTTGTGTCTGTGCATCATGTCCATTGAAGTGTTTACTTCATCGAGTCTCCCTCCCCTGATACCCTCCCTTCCTTAAGCCCCCTCCTTCACCCCACTAGGGTCTCTCCTCCTTTGTCTAGAGATTTTTTTGTGTTCCAATGTCTCCCTAGCTTCCATATACGAGGAAAACATCTGACCTTTCACTTTTTGTGACTGACTTATCTTACTTAGCATAATATTCTTAAATTCCATCCATTTTCCTTCAAATAACATATTTTTTTCTTCTTTATGGCTGAGTAGAATTCTATTGTGTGTATATTCCATAATTTTGTAATCCATTCATCTGGTGATGGACACCTAGGCTGGTTCCATATATTGGCTATTGTGAATTGTGAAGTTATAAACATAGACATGCACGCATTACTATGGTAGTCTGGTCTCAATCCCTTTGGGTAGATACCCAGGAGTAGTATAGCTGGGTCATATGATAGGTTTATTCCCATTCTTTTGAGGAACCTCCATGCTCAGCTCCAAAGTGACTGCACTAATTTGCAATCCCACCAATAATGTAAGAGTTCCTGCTTTCCCATATCCTCACCAGCAGTTATTATTATTTTTGTTTTTAATAACTGCCATTCTAATTGGGGTTAAGTGAAATCTCAGAGTAGTTTTGATTTATATCTCTGATTGTAATGATCAAAAATAAAAAATAAAAAACTAAATAATAAAGAATGATGGAAGGGGATTTGGGGAAGTAAAAGGGGAGACTTGTTGAAGGAAACAGTTCAAATAATGCTATGTTCATATATGAAGCTATCAATACCAATATAAATATTATGTACAAAGAGGGGGAGGAAATAGGGTAGGATCTGGAGGGGAACACACCAAGTTCTGTGTGTATATATATTTCTATCACTCTGAACCTCATTATGATGTATAATTATAGTGTACCAATAAAAAAAGTTATAAAAATAGTTTAACCTATTGGTTACAAGAAGAACTGAGGAATCACCAAGATCATTGCTCTGATCTTTACTAATACAGCAATTTGTGGCAAATTGCATAACCCCCCTCTGCACCCAGACCTTCTTATTTTTGCAGACTCTGCTGCTGGAAGGACCTTTGGAGCCAATTGACTGGGAAAGGCAGAAAGCACTTGCTGACTGAAAGCAGAGGGAGAGAGGCAGTGAAGGTTGACCAGAAAAGTCAGTGGCAGTGAGCACCTCACAAGAAACCCCAGCAGAGGCCAAAAGGAGCAGGAGAGAAGCAAGAATAGCCAAAGGGAGGGACTTCTGAACTGCAGGCCCTGCTCTGATGAAGTCTTTCCCCTCTGGGGCATCAGATTAGAGAAGCACATCCACCTTACAGCTGTATATGCAAGCACTTCAGGGAGTTACTGGAAACACTTGGGAAGGTCAATCTTAGCATCAGACCTGAATTATTTCCTACTTAGCATAGTATAATATAGTATATAGCATAATGTATATAAATAAAATTAATTACCATATATAATTATATATATTACTCTTTACATTTTTACTCTTTATATATGATTTTACTATCTATATAATTATATATATATATATGATTTTACTCTAAATGAAATTATTTATTTATAGTCAGAAACAAGAAAAACCTGAGATTTTATTTTGTTGTAGTACTAGAGATTGAACCCAAGGACATTCTACCTCTAAGTTACACCCCAGCTATTTTTTATCTTTTACTTTGAAACAATGTCACTATGTTACTATGCACTGGCCTGGAACCTGAGATCTTCCTGTCCTGTCTCAGCTTCCCAAGTACTGGGATTTCATGTGTGTGCCACCATGCCCAGCAAACCTGAGAATTTTGGAATAGTGAGTGAAAGCTATCTCTGTGTAATGCCCACACATATAATTTGCATTTCCATCACAGTGGCATCCATTTTATTTCAATGAATAAATATTTCAATTAGATATATGCATATTTCAATTAGATAGACTATAGAATGCATAGCTCCGTTGCATTTAGCCATATGTGCATCATTTAGGAACAAATTTCTCTACTCTTTCTCCATTTTCAACTAACATTCTCCATAGATTAGTACTTTGCGAAGACTTGTGCATCTGTAACTGGCCTGGCTGCTATGGGGTTAGGTTGACATCTATCTCTCCCATTCAACTTCACTTTTCCCTTTTATAGGATTTTTTTTTTGTATGTGTGTGTGGTACTGGAGATTGAACCCAGAACATTCTACCTTCGAGCTACACCCCCAGCCCGATTTTTTTATTTCTTATTTGGAAACAGGGTCTTGCTAGGTTGATGAGAGTCTCACAACTTGCTGAGGCTGTCCTTGAACCTGTGATCCTCCTGTCTCAGCCTCCCAAGTACTGGGATTACAGGCATGTGCCACCATGCCCGGCTTTTTTTCCCCTTAGCAATCTCTTGCTGCTTAAACAAGAGATATATAGTGATCACAATCAAAATGATAGGAATTTCCAAAAGAAAGTGTGACCAGCTTGGGATGACCTCATGAAATCAGTGTCCAGCTTATTCCATTCCCCTTTTTTTCTTGCTATCTGTCGTGTGATGGTGTATAGATCCAGCATTCCAAATTCCCAAAAAAATCTTTGAAATGGGGGTGAAAGACTGGTTTTCTGCTGTTGAGAGTGCTAAAAGAATCTGAGGTTTGTGACCACAAGAACCCAAGTAATTTATTTTGGTCAGATTTATTATTTCTATAGAACTAGAGGCTATCAATCAAAATGATCAATGACCAGTAATTCATGAGTTAGACAAAACATGCTACAATTCTTCCATACTACTTTATAAATAAATTCCTAGCAAGAAAGCAATAGTAAGGTCAGCTATTGTCAAAATTTTAGGCAACAACAAAATATCTGAAACTTGGTGCTCTAATTTTCAACATTGAGTGGCAGTCTAAGCAGACACAGAAGGTAAGGTCTTAAGTTACAGAAAATAGGGAGTTATTATTTTTACTTCTTGGTTTGTTTTATGTAAGAAAAATAAATCTCTTTTTTCTTTTTTAGAGACATTCTACAATATTACTTCGGACTAAAAACCAGAGCAATGATTCTGCTTACAAAGGCAAAGTAGACATGCTGTCTTGGGTTCTGTGATGAAATTGTACAGCTTGAGTGTGGATCTGTGTACAGATATGTGAAGGAGGTCTATTTTATAAATGTCTCATCATGAAACCTTCACATCTTGACCACATTTAAATTTCCATTCTGTTTTTATAACATCTCTTCTCCATATAATTTCCATCATTTTCTTAGCATAATTTGAGTGAAATGCTATTGAGTAAGTACTTAACTCTTTAGATTCTTTTAAACTGGGTATCCTCAACTGGTATAAGCTATTATTATTCTTTTGTTTGAGTTCTTTTCCCCCAACTACTTGTTTTTTCATTAGGCAACTGATGAAAAATGTTAGTTAAATAATTACTAAAAAGGATTTCAAAACTAAAACATTACATAATTTAGGATATGAAACAACTCAATATTATACCCTGAATTCTAGAAAAGGAGAAAAGTTGAACAAAAGTGTGTGCTAAGTTTTGCAGTCTGATATTAAGCTATCAACCATGTTCAATTTTACGAAACTGCCTCAAACTCAAATTAATTCACCTTAAATTATATTTGTATATTAAATTTAAGAAGTCAGAATTTCACAGCAACGTGATAAAATGATAATATGTTTAGTGGAAGAAATTCTGCCTTCAAGACAACAATTGAGTGAAAAAGTTTTCATTTTGCTGAGGATTGACACATACAGTATTTCAATCTGTTAAACTTCATTAACATTTAAGAACCAATATTAATGATATAAGTAAAATAGTATGAGACTTAAAAATACTCTTTCTCTGTATTATGATTGATAAAGTTAGGTGACCTTATTTTTGCTGATTCAAAGGTCTATGAATAGAAATTTAATTAATTAATTTTGTTTATTTAGTTGGCCTTTCTTAGGCATTAAGGAGTACCAAAAGACCTATACCAAATTCCCCTTCCAAATAGGCATGGCAGAATGATATTAATCCACTTAAAGGCTATTTTTTATTTATGCACTTCCAAACGGGCATGCTGAGCATATTGAAACACAGCTTAGTTACTATGAGTTCAATGATATGACCAAAAATAGCATTCAATAACTCTAGTTTAACAAATGAGTTTTCTTCCAGAATATTTACTTTCATTCTGTTCTCTTAAATATTCACAGAAGCCAGGTGTGGTGGTGCATGCTTGTAATCCCAGTACTTGGAAGACTGAGATAGGAGGATTGCAAGTTCGAGGCCAGCCTCAGCAATGTAGTAAAACCCTGTTTCAAAATAAAAACTAAAAAGGGCTGGGGGAGGCCGGGTATGGTGGCGCATGCTTGTAATCCCAGTACTTTGGGAGGCGGAGACCGGAGGATCCGGGTTCGCGGCCAGCCTCAGCTCTCTCTCTCTCTCTCTCTCCCTCTTTCTAATTAGTGAGGCCCTCCGCAACTTCGTGAGACCTGGTTTCAAAATAAAGTATAAAAAATAGGGCCGGGGGTGTAGCGCGGAGGTAGAACGCCCCTGGGTTCAATCCCTGGTACCGCAAAAACAAACAAACAAAAAGGCTGGGGGTATAGCTCAGTTAGAATGCCCCTGGGTTCAATCCCCAGTACAAAAGTAATTAAAAAATCTCAGATATTGCCGGGCGTGGTGGCGCACGCTTGTAATCCCAGTACTTTGGGAGGCGGAGACCGGAGGATCCGGGTTCGCGGCCAGCCTCAGTTTTCTCTCTTTCTCCCTGTCTCTCTCTCTCTCTCCTTAGTGAGGCCCTCCGCAACTTCGTGAGACCCGGTTTAAAAATAAAGTATAAAAAATAGGGCCGGGGGCGTAGCGCAGAGGTAGAACGCCACTGCGTTCAATCCCTGGTACTGCAAAAAAAAAAAAAAAAAATCTCAGATATTTATATATTTACAGTCAATGTGCTACTCCAATTTAAAAAGTAATTGTTTTATCTTCACTTACCTAAAGATACCAATATGAAGATTCAGATTTATTACTAAACAATAATCTTTACTAAGAATTTCCAAACAGCAATGGAATAGCATGTAAATTTTGATTATTAAATTATTTTAAATATGAACAAATAGTTTATAACTAAGGCATGAACTTATAGATCTAATTAAGAAATAAACAATGCTAGTTTAAAAACAGATAGTCTATATCTATTAATTACATAATGAACTTTCTCTACTTGACATTTCTAATTGTAACAGAAAAACTTTTCAATAGTAAAACTAAAAATTTCTGTAATTTTATTTTTCAATCTTAACTAGAAGATATTTTGATTAGAGGATTTTCAATGATGATTTCTTCTAAATATTAATAATTACAAATAAAATATATTTAAAGGAGACAACTCATACCAAATTTGAAAAAATATGTATTTGTATTATTACAGAAAAATCACCTTTCCTTTTCCACATTTATAACATTCCAGTCAGGCAAAGACAAGACAATTGGATTATCAAAGCAATGCTAAATGGTTGACATAATAATGTAGTTGACTTTGAATCAGGTTGGGGGTAGATTTTTTACTATAAAACTTTTGATTCCATCAAAACACTACTCATAGCCTGCTGTTGGCCAGAGCCAGAAGTCTTATCACACATTTTATATGTTATTTGTATCATATACAGTAAAAATATGCAAGAACCACACAAGATCAATTTTTACTGAGATGATATACAATTTGCCGGAGGAAAAAAAAACTGCTACAGAGTGGATGATTAGAGTCGCAACTGTGTTTGAAGTGGATATGCATTGCTGGAGCTCTCCACCATAGCAAATGGACATGGGTATGAAATGATCACAGCAATACAGTATGCACCACACTTAATTTTCTTTTCTTTTTTATCTATCTATCTATCTATCTATCTATCATCTATCATCTATCTATCTATACATCCATCCATCTATCTATTTATTTTTTGTATTACTAGGAATTGAACACAGAGGCATTGTACCTCTGAGCTACACCCTAGCCCTTTTTATTTTTGCTTTTGAAACAGGATCTCACTAGGTTGCTGAGAGCCTTGCTACTTAGCTGACGCTATCCTTGACCCTGTGATCCTCCTGACTCAGCCTCCCATACTGGGATTACAGGAGTGCACTACCGTACCTAGTTTCCCTAAAGTTAAATTCTACGAAGTTATGATTTAATACCACATCTTAACATGTATTTACATGTCTCTAGACTGGGAATGGTCATGTATAGTCTGTTTGTGTGCATCCATTTTGACAACTTTCACTTTTATAATGGATACGTGTATATTTTATGGTAATAAATGATAAAAGAAACTATCATCTACGTATATATTACACAATTATGATATAAGTAATGTTTTAAATATGTCTAGGCTATACAGTATATCTATGTTGTTTTAAAACTGTTATAAGCCCCCCCACCAAAACAACAACAAAAATCTGCCTATGAGTGGATCTGTGTTCACCAGAAATCAACTGAACGTGACTTTCAAGTTCATCAGCCTGTATTGTCAACCAGCAAAATAAACCTTAGTGCCCATCCACAAACACAAAACTCTTCTGACCAAACATACAGAAGTTCATGCCCCTTCCTCCTACGAGGTGGCACCTTTCCTTTGGCTTCCAATCTTACTCTATGCTTTTTGATACAATAATAAATTGGTTCTTGATTTAAGTTATTAAATTCTCAGTTAATCAGTAAGCTGAAAGATTGCAAATGACAACAACAGCAATAAGAAATGTTATTCAAAAAGATTTACAGTGAAAAGGGAAATAATAAATCATAAAAATAAGACTAAATTATTTACTATCATATATCAGAGCAATTATGTGTCAGACACTGTACAGGCATTTGACAATTTTTACAGGTTTTACAAGAAAGCTTTGAAGTAAGCACTACCATTGTTTACAAATGAGAAATTATGTGCCTGTAGCTTCTCAAGAGATGGTGAGTGAGTTGACCAAGAAGGCAGAGCAAAGAGCCAGCGGCAAACTCACCAGGTGCTGAGTGCCTGTATGTTTGTACCACCTTCACCCGCATACCCTCACTATGATGTGTACTACAGTGTACCAATAAAAGTATAAAAAGAGCTCTTTCTGCAAGAATTCAAAAGTTAAGCAGTATGGACAATTTGTTTAGGAGAAATCGATATATATACTTTTATTAGAACGTCAATGCATTATGAGTTTACATAATACAGTTAGATGCAAAGTTATCATAATATGTTTCCTATAAAAGTTTCTGACCAATCCATATGAGAAGCACAGTTTTATAGACTACTTTCAAAACAAAGTTTTATTCTGTTGATTTTTATCCTTCTAGATGAAAGGACAAATGGTAACTAACCTAGAAAGCTAGCACTATGAACAAAAGGGTATAATTTTTTTTAACTATCATGACCTTAAAAATGCTTTGGCTTGTGGTCACTGAGCATACTCACATATATTTAAATTGAAATGTCAAAAGATATGATGTCTGATACCTTACTTTCTGGCTTAATAAATATAGCTTAATTCAAATATATAGGAAAATCTAAAGTCATATACTTCTCATAAATCATTGGCTCATGATTCCTTGTTTAATTAGTTAAGGTAGCCTTTTTAAAACATAAGTTTTTAGAGCACTGCTCATTTTTATAAGAAATATTATGGTTTTCATACTTTATTTTTATTATTATTTTTTTTGCGGTACCAGGGGTTGAACCCAGGGGCGTTCTACCTCCATGCTACACCCCCGGCCCTATTTTTTATACTTTATTTTGAAACCGGGTCTCACGAAGTTGCGGAGGGCCTCACTAAGGAGAGAGAGAGACAGGGAGAGAGAGCTGGCGGTGAACCTGGATCCTCCGGTCTCCGCCTCCCAAAGTACTGGGATCACAAGCGTGTGCCACCATGCCCGGCTTCGTTTTCATACTTTAGAAAGCTAAATATCTGAAGAAATTGTAAGAAAATTCTATATATGGCATACACAGTGAGAGAACTCTGAGGGTATAGAAATATAATATTTTTACCTTAATACTAAGACCCAAAACATAGTTAATGCTATAAACCCATTTAATAACATAACTTAGAAATAATAATAGATTTCAGATAACATCACATTGCTTCCATTGTAAAGGAATTGACGAAGTCCTTTGGTTTAATTACAAGAAAAAATAAGCAGCTATCATATATTTTTGGCTTAAGATAGAAGCAATTTATATGGAAAGTGTAACTACTCTTTTAGAATTCTCCATTTTTCATTATTGACAAGTAATACGAATCACTGTTTTTATTGTTCAAAGGAGATAATTTTTTATTGATAATATCCATTTCAGATAGGTGCTGTTAATCATTTCAGAATCTATTCTACTTCAGAAATTTCAGGTCATCTTATGGTACATTCACATACATTTTTAAAACTTGCTTTATTAATTCTGCTTTTATGAATTGCTTAGGAATAAAGGCTAATAGAAATGCTTAGCCATTAATTACAAATACAGATACTAATATGCCATCATGATCAATTCTGCTTCATGGCAAATAATGTCACAAAAAGATTCCCCTTGGAATGCATCCCAGGGATGCATTGTTTTTAGAACCAACATTGGTGATGAGGACAGTGTTGTGAATTCTATAATCCAAACATATAGTCTAGTACAGCTCCATTTTGATTAAAAGAAATTTTTCCAAAAGGCAGTAAGTAGTATTAAAATTAATTACAAAACCACCATAGCATTTGAAAGTAACTGATGTGCTCTCTCGTTTTCTGCTTAAATGCAGGAAATGCACATTTGGCAACCCATTGCATTCCCTGGCTTTCTCTAGAGCTATGATTTCCTTTTATAATTGAAGAGCATTCAACAACATCTCCACTTTGTCCAGAGCCACCAAACTGACATCCACCTTTTCACTATTCAAAATAGATACTTAAACCTGGGACTATACCAGTATCTCTTTGACTATGTTGTTTTTACTTGTTTCCAACTTTGGGATCTAAGAGACACAAAATACCTTCTTCCCCGACTGCATTGTTCAGTCATTTCACTTAATCTATAAAAATGTTTCATGGTTACCATTTGTGTACCAACCACTGAGCTAGGCACAGAAACATAAAAATAACTAAGAAGATTTCTACCTTAAAAGAGTTCGCTATTCAGTGAGACAGAAACATAACCATCATCATCTCCTGTGGAGGTGCTATGATAAATATCAGAGGTAGTTATAGTTATGCGATGAACTACACAGTCTATTCAAATCTGTGCAGGGACCCAGGCATAAATAGCAATGAATTCTGCGTGGAGAGGAATGCAGAGAAGGACACCTCAGCTGAGTTTACAAAATCAAAAGAGACACTAATCTGTTCCAGGCAGGGGGAGCAGCACACAATTGGAGATATAAGAAAATGTTGTACATTCAGGAAAAAGCAAGCTCAAAATTATCAGAGCAACAGATAAGAATACTTGTATAATAAGCAAGGAAGATTCACCAGGCACTATTGTTAGATGATGAAAACAGGTCTATATATTAGAATGTTAGCTTGTTTACTAAACAATTTTATTGAGAAACTACTGCCCCTGACCTTTTGCTAGACTACAGAAAAATCACTGTGACCATAGTGACTGTCTTTGAGGAGATGCATATTAAAATTATAATTAATCATTATAATTATTATACAATGTTATATAGGGAGCCAAACCAACAGGAGCCATAGGTTTTAATATCTATTTAAAGCTCAGTACAGCCGGGTGTGGTGGCGCACGCTTATAATCCCAGTACTTTGGGAGGCAGAGACCAGAGGATCTGGGTTCGTGGCCAGCCTCAGCTTTCTCTCTCACTCTCTCTCTCTCCCTGTCTCTATCTCTCTCTCTCTCTCTCTACTTAGTGAGGCCCTCCGCAACTTTGTGAGACCCGGTTTCAAAATAAAGTATAAAAAAAATAGGGCCGGGGGTGTAGCGCAGAGGTAGAACACCCCTGGGTTCAATCCCTGGTACCGCAAAAAAAAAAAAAAAAAAGCTCAGTACTTTCATTTCTAGTGTCTGCTTTTGATAGCAACATTCCTTGAGTTTTTTACTATATTTCTTCTGTTTACAACTGCATTACATGGCTCTTTTCACTGTAGCTTAATAATATTTGAGGCCAAATATCCTCACTTTGTTTCGACAAAATTTTCTTTTTTTTAAAAGAAGTGTTTACTATTTCAAGTAAACTATTGTATATGTGTGAAGAGCTAACATCTCCATCCCTAAACCATGGTCATAATATATATTTATAATTCAGGTCTCATTTATATATCATTAAAGTTTTGGACTTTTTTTCATAAAAATCACGTTTAATTATATATTCAAATAGGCTATTGTTATATAGGAGATCTATATATAATATATATTTATGTAATATATATAATGCTATATATGTAATATATATAATACTATGTAATATATATATATTACATATATACTACTATGTAATATATATATATATAATGTTATATCACACATATATTCGTATTTAAATCTCCTAAGCCAGGCGTGGTGGTGCACACTTGTAATCCTAGTACTTAGGAGGCTGAGGAGGATTACAGGTTCATGGCCAGCCTCAGCAACACAAGGCCCTCCACAGCTTAGTGAGACCCTGTTTCAAAATAAACAATAACATAGTACTGCAGGTGTATCTCAGAGGTAGAAAGCACCTGGGTTCAATCCCCAGTACCACACACACACACACAAACACACATGCACACAAACACAAATCTCCTATAACACATACACACACACACACACACACACACACATATATATATATATTGCATAAAAGCACTAAAGCACAGTATTCTAGGTTCATGAGTACACAGTAGCAAGTGAAAAATTTTAAACTGACAGTTATGATGAAGATTTCAATTGTCAAATTCAAAAATTTAAAGTTAATATTTCTCATCAAGATATTCTGTTTGAGTAGCTACTCACAAATTTTAGATATTAAATTATTCTACTTTTGTTCTATCTTAACTTAGAAGGGCATATTTTAAAAAGATTTAATTTTGATATATCTTTAATTTGACAATATCTTCCTACTGATTGTTTTGGGATGGAGAGACATCTTTTTATTAGTTAAATTACTGTGTTTTACTATGTTCTAATGAACTCCTTTTTATTCATTATCTCATTGTCTTATTTTATTCTTTACTCCTTTACTTTTATTTTACTCCTTTAATTTAGTTTTTACTTAATCATAAGTATCTTAAGAAATATTGACTTATGATTTTTATAAACAGTTTACTCACTTAAAATCATAAATTTTAATTTTATTTAAAATTTAAATTGACTTAAATTTTCTGTTTTCAATTATTCAATTAATTTTTTAATTTTAAGCAAGCAAGTATCACACTTCCCTTTGTGTCCTTGTTCTCTCCTGTTTTCTAATTCATACTTTGCTCTGAAAATCACATTATATCATATTCAAACCATCATACATCATGAATTAGTGTGAGTGAAATAAAAATTAGAAGGATGAAGATCCATTTAAAATTTTCTATTAAATAACTATGCAACATTGGGAAGGATATTTAGTCTGTCTCTATTTTAATTTCATTCATATTTATATTAACAAGTTGGAACTAAATGATTTCTTAGTTCTATTATACAAACCTCTAATTATCTACTTTTTCGATGAATTAATCAAATAGTCACCTTTTCATTCAGTATTCATCCAAAGCTTAATAGCTTCACACCTTTATGTATGCGAAGAATTGTTCTACACATGTGTGAGGAAAACCCAGTCTTAAGATTTAGATTTTTCTTTTTATTTGAGTTATCCAGATATAGAGTTCTTTTAAGGAACATATTTTTCTTATCGTTATTTTTATTAAGACAATTTTAATATTACAGTGTGTTAGAATATTCAACTTTGATATTGAATTAAGATGTCTTCCCTCATCCCCCACACGCCCAAATTCATATGTTGAAGTCCTAATTGTCAGTGTAATTTTATTTAGAAATAGAGCCTTTAAGGAGATATTTAGGGATAAATAAGATCAGAGGGTTGGAGATTTAATCCAATAAGACAGACATCCGTGTACAAAGAGGATGAGAGAGCAGAAGTGCATGAATACATGAGAAAGGCCGGGGGTGTGGGTGTGTGTGTGAATGGTAAGAAGTCAGCTGCCTGCAAGGCAGGAAGGGAGCCCTCACCAGAAACCAACCCTGTAGGCACCTTGCTCTGGGACTTCCTGCTTTCTTCCTAGGAAATAATAAATTTTGGTTGTTCAAGTCACTCAGGCAGTGGTATTTCATTTTAGGCACATATAATCTGTAACTTATGTAACACATATTTCTTCCTTTAAGTTTGCTCCAAGTACCTTACATCTATTCTTCACAATAGAGCAAGAGAGAGCTTTCTGTACATTCCATTTCTGACACGTACTTCAATAGCTTCCTACTACCACAGGGTAATGTTTGTCGGCCTTTTCTTCTCTTCTCTTTTCTTTTACTTTTACTTTTTCTTTTCATTTCCTTTCTTCTCTCTCCCCTCCTCCTCTTCCTTCTCCTCTTCGTTTTCCTCCTCCTCCTCTTCGTCCTCCTCCTCCTTCCCCCCCCCTCCTCCTCCTCCTCCTCCTCCTTCTGTCTTTCTCTCTCTCTC
>PVJS01012594.1:0-43578 GCA_004027185.1 Glis glis
TGGTGGCGCATGCTTGTAATCCCAGTACTTGGGAGGCGGAGACCAGAGGATCCGGGTTCGTGGCCAGCCTCAGCTACTTAGTGAGTCCTCTGCAACTTCGTGAGACCCAGTTTCAAAATGAAGTATAAAAAATAGGGCCGGGGATGTAGCTCAGAGGTAGAAAGCCCCTGGGTTCAATCCCCGGTACTGCAAAAAAAAATAATAAAATTCTAAAATGTAACTTCCAATTAATAAATTTAGCATTAAAGAAATCCATCCATAACCATATTTCCTTAATCTCAAAAATAATTTAACATAATCATCACATACAGCTCAAGAATTATTAAAACATCCCTTAGCATTCTGCATTCCCATATTTCTACTTTAGATCAGTGCTTTTCCAGTTTTACTACACGTTCAGAATCCCTTGGTCACTTGCTCACTGTCTGTGTTCTCAGTAGGCTGGTGAGGGGTAAGGTGCGAGATTTTGCATATCTAACCAGCTCCCCATGCAATGCTGGTGCAGCTGGACCACATGCTTTGAATAGCAAAGCTGTAGGCCTCCCTCGTTCATAAAATCATCTCCAGAATGTTTTCATGACTTTCTTCCTTTCAGCGCTTCAGAGGCCAGATATGCAATCTACTACAATGATGGAGAAGTGAAATACAAGATGACGGCACTGGGAAGATAAGGACATTATTTCTAACGACCTCAAGTCCTTTGCTGGATCTTTTTATAAACCAGAAAGCTTTGCTTGATTCAAGTCAGCAAGTACTATATCAATTTTCCTCCTAATTATAAACAAAGACATATAAACTATGTTTTCATTCATAAGTATGTTTTAAATTGTTTCACTGGCCTTATTGATTTTTCTAGTCACAGGGTTTTCATTATTCCTCTGAAATACTTATCACAAACATTACTTCTTTGAAAACCTGTAAATTTTATTATATAAGCAGCCAGGAACAACAGATCACAGAATATAATATAGTAGGCATTTGCAAATCTCAATTACTAATTAGGTCTCCACACATTGCAGCTGATAATTTAAGCCACAATCCATCCTTGGCTAATAAAAAGAATTAGTCATTCTTCAGTCAATTGACTATGTTGATTAGTTTCCTAATATGCTAGCTTTAAAAAAAATTCACCTTTTATAAGTAGTGATAGGAAATGCTAACGATTATTGAGACCAAACCCATTCTTATAGGTGTGTACAATTTTAATTCTTTTAGAATCTCATACAACAAATACAGTCTAATGAAATTTCAACATTGAGAAATAAAGGAACATTTTTCAGGTGTGTTTATACAATTAAAATGAATCAGTGCATACTAAATACTTCCTTTTTATTCAGCTGATGCCATTTTTTGCATCCAGCATAAAGCACAATGTGAGCTAATTGAATTGAGGCATTACACGAAGGACTCAAATTAAATGAGTCCATATGCTGGATCATATTTTCCCAGAGTTCATTACACATTACCTACTGTGCTCTAATGTCTTAGATAATACATAATTCTACACTGAATATTTATAGCTCTATTTTATGTATTCTGCATATGCATTTCTATTTAAACTATAAATTTAAAGCAGAGTCTTATATTTTGCATGCAGAATTACTAACAGGAATTAACGCAAAGCATTCAATAAATATTCTTTTGAATTGGACTGAATATTGTTATCCTTTAAAAATATTTCAAAAAGAAGGAAACTTGACCCCTTTCCTTAAAAAGCAAAACAAAAACATGTCAAAGACCATTTATACCATGTTATGCCTAATCCTATTTGTATTTAACATGACAAACCTCACATAAGAAATGATTCGCACAGGTAATCAGCACATCTTTGTTGAGTGAAATATGCAACACAAAGGTTTTAGTTTCCGATAAGTTATCAAACATTGCTAGGATTGTTTCAATGCAGAAAAAAAATCCCAGAAAGCTCAGGTCCTTCCTATTCTTCTCAGGTTAAAATCCCCTTTCGAGCAAAACTGTTTGAAATTAGTTTTATTCTCCAGAAATGTGACCTGCACACAAACTGGTAATGTACTTCTCCAGCTATACTATACACTAAACTCTTCACACTATAATTTGCAAATCCAGATATAGCACACCTCAATTTGGAGCAGTGAGTAGATAAAGCATATGGCAGGGGTGAAAAAAAAAGCATCGGTGAATGAGGCACATAACTTGGTGTGGCCATTATCCCAAAGATTCTTGCTAATAGGCTACAGAACAGCATCCAAGAGTTCTTGCTACTTTCTCCACAACCTTTTCAACCCAGCAGCGAATGTGACAGTCCCAGATGTAACTTGATGCATGATCAAGTTAGCAGAGACAATACAGCTGTGACATTACACCTGCTGCTTCCTGGAAGTCTCATGTTACTGTAGCTGGGATTTATTTCATTATGTGGAAATTGGTAGCAGGAATGCTCTCAGGGTAACTCAAAGATGTTCACATAAAAGCCACCTGGTACCCAATTTTCTTTGATCCAGGACTTGAAGTGATTCTGTAAAACAATGAATGGAAAGATGAGAGAGAATTTGGAAGTTTTTTTCTTTTTCTTTTTCTTTTTCTTTTTGAATCCTCATCCAAGATGAATTCTTTCTCATTTAACCTATTATTCTTAGAACGTCAAGAAAAAGATAACCATAGATGGAAGAAAGAATCCACTACAGATAATTTCTCTTGTAAGTCACTTCTATGGAGACCTTCTATGCATGCATTTCTGAATAGTGTATGAACTGAATCACTACATGGGTGAATGTGTAGAATGTGCACTAAATTGGAATTAACTGTATTGTAAAATGTGTTTTTGTTTTTGGAACTAGAAGTGAAAAAATGTTGTTGACACTAATTTGTGAAAATCAGTCAAAAACACACAAACATATGGAGAAGTACAATTGGCCATTAAAGCTCTACCTAGGTTAAAAAGCACACGTACAGTTCTCTACATGAGGAAATCTACATATCTTTGTGGCATGCATTTGTGTTATGGTCAGGCTTAAGCAAAAGGAGCAGAAAATATATATCAGCACTAATTTTTATCTCTAATTATGCTTCAGTATAATTATGCATGATAAACTGGGCGTGGTGGCACAGGCCTGTAATCCCAGTACTTGGGAGGCTGAGACAGAAGGATCGCAGGTTCGAGGACAGCCTCAGCATGTAGTGAGACTCTCATCAACCTAGCGAGACCCTGTTTCAAAATAAAAATAAAATAGAGCTGGGGGTGTAGCTCAGAGGTAGAATGCCCCTGGGCTCAATCCCCAGTACAACATAATAATAATAACAATAATAATAATAATAATAATAATAATGCATGCTACTAAAATGGCCATTTGTAGATAGTCTATCTTATCTCTATATGCTGGTCCATTCCATAGAAAAATATTATCTCTTAAATGATCTATCTGTAGCTGACAGATCATAATGATCTAACGTTGTATAAGTTAGACTTCATTTTCTTTAGTGTAGACAGATACCAAATTGTAATGTATTTTCTACTTATTATAATTCTTGACTCAAAGATAAATTATACTTGTATCATAGTCTTGAACCGAACAAAGAGGTACAAGGTTTTTCCATATGTTAATTTTTTACTTATTTTCATTCTTAAAGGTATCATTGCCTAAGTATAGACAGACACTGGACTCTCACCAATGTCTATGGAGCATTTTCTCAGTGCCATCAAGTCCGCCACAAAGAAGCTGTCCAAAGAAAGCGAAACTGAAACGGTTAGTATCATCATCTAAGAGTTAACAATGGAAATGCTTGAACAGAGTACCTAATTTAAACAGAGAGGGCCTAAGGAAGCTTTCTGGTGGAAATCATGCCCCAGCTGATGCAAAGGAAAGAGTAAAGAGTTGCAGAGTGTGTGTGTGTGTGTGTGTGTGTGTGTGTGTGTGTGTGTGTGTGTGGTGTGTGTGTTTGTGTGTGTGTGTGTGTGTGTGTTCGCACATGCGTGGGAGGGTATGGTATGTGTGTATGTGCACGCTTGCCAACAAGGATGAGAGTTAAACTCAGGAGTGGAAACACAATGGAGTGAAATTGTGTCTCACAAATTGGAATAATGAGTCATGAGTATATAAAGGGGAATGAATAGGGGAAAGACTATGCAATGCTCACAGGGGGAAATGCAGCATATTTATTAATTAAATAAAATCATTTAACTTTTCTAAGATGACTAAGGTCAAATGCCTGTTACAATATGGAGTTCACATCAAATAATCTTCCAGGCGTAATTTTGTCTACATTAGCCAGGACCGTGTTGTGACTTTCTTGGGCACAAGGCAAGCTGCCAACATGGGCTTTTTCCTCGATAATAATAAATAACAATTGCATTCATATAAATACACATACATTAATAGTACATATAAAATCTTTCCTTTTCTTAAAGGTTCTTTTTTCTGATTTTAAAAGAAATTAAAACATTTTCACATGCCCCTAAAAGTACTGTGAGCCCTCACTTCAATGTCTTCTGTGCCTAATGGGGAATTTGACCCTGATCATAGTGGCTTTTGAGCATAGGAGATTCTTCTTCTATGGGTTAATCTGAAAGTTGTGGAGAGTTTAAAGAGCAATGTTACAAGATGTGCTCCATCTCAAACAGTTAGTGTAATAACCAGAAATACAACTGGGGTTGTCAAATTCCTCTTGTACTGTTCTGAAATGTTCTGCATAATTTAGTAATGAATAAATGTTATTATGATTAAAACTTACACTTTAATGCTTTTATCTGGGACATACCCAGCTAGCTTCCAGTTGGCTGAGCACAAATAAGATGTCATCATTGGGGAGAGGGAGATTTCTGATGTGGTGAGTAGCATATGAGCTAGACTGTGGGCATATTTTGATACACTTAGTACTAACATTCTAGATCAAGAATATTTTCTTAAAACATTAAAAATGTGTTTAGATATCTAAATTTCACAGATTGCTTTCGATCGGAAATATATCACTGAGTTGTTAAATTTTAAAGTAAAAATTTGCTATTCAAATCGCCTTGAGAATAGAGATTCAATAGCTAATTTTTCTTTTCCTTTTTTTTTTTCTGATACTGGGGATTGAATCCAGAGGCATTCTACCTCAGAGTTACACCCTCCTAGCCCTACTTTATTTTTCATTTTCAAACAGGGCCTCACTAAGTTGCTTAGGTTAACTTCAAACCTGCAATCCTCCTGTCTCAGCCTCCCAAGTACTGGGATTACAAACATGTGACACTACGCCCGACTTCTTTTTTAGAATTGCATTAGTGGAAAGTTTGAATGAGTTAAAGTTGTAACTTAATAAAAAGATTTTTAAATTTTTCTTTAAATTATGGATGCATTTAGTAGTTTCTTGCTTTCGCCTTCCTTAACACTTTGATCCTGACTCTACCATTATCAATTCCTAGTTTTCCTCTTGGAATTCTAACTGAAATACAGCTTGGAGTCTTTCATAGAAGTTTTGTGACCAACCACTTTAACAGTCTTTGCTTTCTGTACATGTATGTCCAATTTATTTTTTGTAGCAAAAACACCAATGGGAAAATCATTAACTTAATTATTTTTAACCATTAGAAAGTATTATAATTTAAAATTCTGATTCAGTGAATCATTTGGTGCCTGAATCTAGTGTAATGCTCAGCTAATCACTAACACAAAAACTACACTTATAAAAGGCAGTGAAATTTGTAAGCTTTTAAACACTAAAAGAGATTATGCATTGGCCCGTGCAACAGTTATATACTTGACCTATATTCAGTCACAATTACTGTGGGAACCAGAGAGATTCATCATTTCAGTAAGAATTCAGTAGGCTAAGACCAGTGCCAGAAACAAAACAGTACATCTGAATTCTGGACCATTAAGCTACAATCTATGAAGTGCCATTCATTCACTTAATTGCAAATTACTATTTCAAGCGGTGTGCTGTTCAGTATTTCCTCTCTTGCATAGTTGGCATACTTTTTGTGTTGGCTTACTTTTCCCTCTATGCTCAAATGACATATTCTGAATTTCTGTATGGTGAAATGTATTACAAGGCATTATACCCTCACTTATTTTGGGGGGGGGTACCGGGGATTGAACCCAGGGGCATTCTACCTCCGAGCTACACCCCCAGCCCTATTTTTTATCCTTTATTTTGAAACCAGGTCTTACCAAGTTGCGGAGGGCCTCACTAATTAGCTGAGGCTGGCCTCGTACCCGGATCCTCTGGTCTTTGCCTCCCAAGTACTGGGATTACAAGCGTGTGCCACCATGCCTGGCTCATACCCTCACTTTTTACCTATTCCCCCAAGTAGACATTCTGCATCTTAAGAAAGGTATCGTTTTATTGCTCTGTGTGTGTGTGTGTGTGTGTGTGTGTGTGTGTGTGCGCTCACTTGCATGCATTCACACCCCTCAATGACCTTTAATATACTGTGTATATCAAAGGAAGTATTTCCTTTTGAGAGAACTTCAATTTATTTTCTTGCCTCCTACCATAATCCAGGAAGATGTTATAGTAGATATATAGAGGCAGGAAAATGGGAGGAAGATAAAGCAAAAAGTTCAGAATTTGTTTAGACCAAGTTTATAGATTAGCATGGAGTGAGAATAAAGAGTCAAAAGGGAAGTATATATCTCAAGGTTGAATTTTCAGAACAGGAGCATCCTGAGTTCATTCAACAGCTCTCCTGATTTATTTTAAATGTGTATGTTATGGAAATATATAGAATGGCCCATTGAAGAGCTCATAAATTGGTGTTTGGAGCTGATATAATTGAGTCTTGAGGGTTGTAATACCAGCAGTGGATAAGTCCACTGTAATGGATTTACCTGGGTGGTGCCCAGTAAGCCAGGAGGGTGTACTGGAGGCAGGTCTCTGGGGGTGAGGCCTTGGGGATTTTATTTGGTTCCTCTTCCCCCTGCTCTCTCTCTTTCTTCAGGCCTCCATATCTTGAGATATGCAGTCCCCAGCCTCACGTGCTCACATGGACTGAACCCAAAACTATAAGGAAATAAATTTTCTTTTCTCTAAGTTAGAAGGTCAGTCTTTTAGATTAGACCACAAGAATGCTGACCGGAACAGTGTATATTCACCCTTTTAAATATTCTCTTGATCATTATCATAACTTATTTTGGATTACAGAAGTTTTATCTGGTAATGAACTCTAAGACATGGAATATTTTTTTAAATAAAAGAGGGATGGGGCAACTAGCAGGGAAGAAATAAAATGTCTATGGAATATGAAGAGGACTAGAAAACACAGAGTAATAAGGAAATACAGGGTTTCATATACTAGAGGGGTCAGTCTGCCTTCCTTAGTTTTAGCTGTGACCATTTAATTCAACTGGGACATTTTATCTTTGGATTCTAACACAAACCAAACAGCCTATATAGATAGATTGATGATAGATACATAAATAGATAGATAAGAAAAAACTTTCTAACACATTTTATGAAGGCACCATTACTCCAATACCGGAACAATAAAATGTCATTAGAGGAGGAGGAAGAAATGAAATTGAGAAACAATGAACTTTGTGAAGATGGATAGACAAATCCTCACCAAAATATTGGCAAATAGAACACAGTGATATGCAAAATCTATAATACATTCTGACTTTATCTTAGTATAGATTTGATCATTATAATCATGTTATCAAGCCGGGCGTGGTGGCGCATGCTTGTAATCCCAGTACTTTGGGAGGCGGAGACCGGAGGATCCGGGTTCGCGGCCAGCCTCAGCTCTTTCGCTCTCTCTCTCCCCGTCTCTCCCTGTCTCTCTCTCTCTCTCTCTACTTAGTGAGGCCCTCCGCAACTTCATGAGACCCGGTTTCAAAATAAAGTATAAAAAATAGGGACGGGGGTGTAGCGCGGAGGTAGAACGCCCCTGGGTT
This sequence comes from Glis glis, assembly GCA_004027185.1. Lineage (NCBI taxonomy): Eukaryota > Metazoa > Chordata > Mammalia > Rodentia > Gliridae > Glis > Glis glis. The sequence goes on from PVJS01012594.1 coordinate 7,854, forward strand.
CAATCCCCAGTACCACAAAAAAAAATCATGTTATCAACAGATTTAAGAAAAAATAACTATGATCATCACAGTAGGCGAAGAACAAAAATTTGACAAATTCAGCATGCTTCCTGGTAAACATTCTCAACAAATTAAAAATGAAATGAAATAAAGTTTCTTCAGCCTCATATAGAACACCCACAAAATCCAACAGCTAGCATACTTGATGGTGAGAAAGGACATGTTTGCCTCCGTATGATGAGGAACATGGTGCAGCTACCATTTCTCACTATGTGCATTCGACTTTAAACTGATGGTCCTAGACACAACTGGAAGGCAAGAAAAAATGTCACCAAAACCATACATATTGAAAATTAAGAAATCAGACTGCCTCTTTTTGAAAATGGCAGGAGCCTAACATAGGGAATCCCAGGTAAGGTACTTCAAAAGCCACTTGCTTTAACCAGTTGACAGGAATTTACATTTAACAAGTTGACAGGAATATGAGGTCAAACTAAAAAAAAAAAAATCATACTACTATACCTTGCTGGTGCTATTGCAAAAATATCATAGCTACTTTTGAAAAAGTTACACATGTACTAATCATTTGCTCAGCATTATCATCTTAGGTATTGTTTAAGAAAACAGTTATTCACATAAAACCCTATGCAAATAGTCTACCTGCTTTATGCAAAATCATAAAAACCTGGAAAAAAATCAAAATGTTCTCAAATGGATGAGTAGATAAACAAATTATAATGTATCTATATGATGAAAGATGAATATCAAATACATTATGCTAGAAGAAAACAACACAGACACAAAACTATATTTAGTGCATGATCCCATTTACATAACATTCTTGAAAAAGCAAAAGTATAGAGATACAACACAAATCAGTGATTGCCAGGGTTTTGCCACCCCAAAATAGCAAGAGGGAATTTGGGAAGAAATGGAAATATTCTGTTTTGACTGTAGTTGTAAGACAACAGACCTTTGTCAAACTCAGAGAACTTTACCAAAGAAAGGATGAATTTGACTCTATTTAAATTTTACCTCCATAAACATGCCCAACAGGTCTATGAAATGATACTCAACATCAACAATCATCAGGGAAATGTAAATAAAAAACACAATGGGGTAGCATTTCCCATCTGTTAGGACAGCAATTCTATAAAAGGATAAATAGAATTTTTAGAAAAGGATATTCACCTTCATTGCATTTTCCTTCATCAATTATTAAATATTTTAATAATTAAAAACTTTCAAGAGTATGCAATTTTATAAATTATACAGGAAACAAAACCTACTACATATTAATCATATGTCTAAATATGCAATCTCCTGAAACAGCAATCATTTTAAATTTTTACTTTGATCAATGGTTTCTTTATTGTACTCTGAGATATTGGTCCTCTAAAACTTAAGTGCCTGAAATTGTATGCTATGTCTTGTTTCTTGTTATTCTTTGAATCTAGCTAGTTATCACTTGTCAAAACAACAGACTATACCTAACACCTAACAGCATGCCAAATATCTTGTTTCAAACATTTTCCATAACCTCATTAGAACTTTATATCCTCGGCTTGGCCTGAACACCCTGAGCTTCAGCAAACAGAGAGTCAGTGCAATAGTGCATAAAATATCAGGGCTCTGAAAGCTAGCGCCTGCTTAGGGGAGTGTATAATTTAATAAAGTGTTCATTGATGTCAGCACACTGGCTCATCAGACTTGTGTTGATGTGGATGCCTGCAGCACAGAGACTCCTACTCCTAATTAGATGACTGTAGTAAGATTACATTTTCCCTTGGAGACAGACACAAGGATGGGAGAGTTATTCTCAAAGGGATTTAGATTTACAAGTATCTGATGGAACAAACAAAAACAGGAGAGGGCACACTTTAGAGAAGTCAACGAGGGAAATGAACTTGACAGGGTTGCATTATTTATAAGAGACAAAAAAAGTTATGAAAGATACTACCAGTCTCCTATTGTTCCTACTTTATTCACATACAAAATTTCTAGCATAAATTATAAACAAGGAATATGTTTATGACTTATCTGCTATGGTTTCTAACAATCTTGTGTAAATCCCAAAGAAATTTAAATAATACCTATTAGAGTTCCACATAGCATATTTAACACTTCATTGTCTAGGGATGTCTATTAGTCATACCTTGTAAAATTATATCTGAAAAGGTCAAAGGCATGATTTCTAAAAAGAAGTTGAATTATGTATCATTCAAAGAGCTAGGAAAGACTTTCATCAGAGATCATACAAATTAAAGTTTTGTTCATATTGAAGAAAAAGCAAATAGTCTATGATTTTCATAAGTGTTTTATTAATACTTTAAATATTTTATCTCCTAGCCTGACCTAAATATTAAAAACTATCTGGTGATAAAAGTTATTAACTCAGTATTATTTTAAAAATAATTTTGAATTTTAAAGAAGGCCCCTCTTTTTTTATTTAATAGTATCAATCTGGACTTTGAATTGCCTGACAATATTTGAATCTTCAGTTTGGTACTGAAATACCTTTGATGATAAATATTAATATTAGGAGAAAAGACACTAAAATATATGTGAGATAATATTTTATATTTAATTAGTTTAATAATATTCTTATGAGGTACAATACATTGCTAAGATGATTAACCCATTTTAAACTAGTGGAAATAATTAAGACTGTGGAGCAGAAATGGGTTCTGTTAACAAAGTGAGCGATCTTCTAAGATTTTTCTTATTCTGTTAACATAATATGTACCACTCCTCGGTGGCTTGATTTACTTATGTACTCAATTATTTAGCAAAATATTTCAAAATAGGGTGAAAGTATGGCTCAGTGATATAGAACTTGCTTCTTTAAATATTCTGGAATTAACCCTCTGTCAGATGAATAGCTAGCAAATATTTTCACTCCTATTGAGTGTTTCCTTTGCTGTGCAGCTTTTAAATTTGATATAATCCCATTTGTCACTGTTGCTTTTGTTTCCTGTATTATGGTAGCCCTATAAAAAAAAATCATTGCCTATATCACTGTCTTGAAGTGTTTCCCCTGCATATTCCTCCCAGTAGTTTCAGGTCTTAAATAAAGGAATTTGATTCATTTTGAGTTGATTATTGTATAGAATAAGATATAGGTGCCAAGTTTCAGTCTTCTTCATGTGGATATCCAGTTTTCATGATACCATTTGTTGATGTGGCTGTGCAATCTCTAATGTGTGTTTTTGGTTCCTTCCTTAAAAATCAGGTGGCTACGCCGGGCGTGGTGACGCACGCTTGTAATCCCAGTACTTTGGGAGGCGGAGACCGGAGGATCCGGGTTCATGGCCAGCCTCATCTCTCTCTCTCTCTGTCTCTCTCTCTCTGTCTCTCTCTCTCTCTCTTTCTCTCTCTCTCTCTCCACTTAGTGAGGCCCTCCGCAACTTCGTGAGACCCCGTTTCAAAATAAAGTATAAAAAATAGGGCCGGGGGTGTAGCGTGGAGGTAGAACGCCCCTGGGCTCAATCCCCAGTACCGCAAAAAAAAAAAAAAATCAGGTGGCTACAGACACACAGGTTTATTTCTAGGTTCTCTATTCTGTTCCATTGGTCTATGTCTTTTGTGCAAATACTATGCTGTTTTGGTTACAATGGCTCTGTACTATGTCTTGAAATCAGGTATTGCAATGCCTCTTTTTCCTTTTTGCTCAAGATCGATTTATCTATTTGGAGTTTTGTACTTCCTGTGAATTTAGAGGGTTTTTTTTTTTTTAGTTCTGTGATGAGCATCATTGGTATTTTCATGAGGAATGCATTAAATCTGTACATCACTTTGGGTAGTATGGACATTTTAACTGTAGTAAATCTTCCAATTCATGAACATGAGAGGTCTTTCCGCCTTCTAGTGTTTTCTTTTTTCTTCAGTGTTTTGTAATTTTCATTGCAGAAGTCTTTCGTTACTGTAGTTAAGTTTATTCCAAGTTATTTTTATAGTTATTTATTAACTATTGCGAATGGGATTGCTTTCATGATTTCTTTTTCAGCTAATTTAATATGGATGAATAGAAAAGCTATTGATTTTTGTATGCTGATTTTATTTTATTTTATTTTTTTAATTCTTTATTTTGAAGCAGGGTCTCACTAAGTTGCAGAGGGCCTCACTAAGTAGTTGAGGCTGGCCATGAACCTGGATCCTCCGGTCTCAGCCTCCCAAGTACTGAGATTATAAGTAGGGCCACCACGCCCAGCATATGATGATTTTATATGCTACTACTTTACTGTTTTCATTTCTCTGTTCTAGAAGTGTTTTGGTGGAACCTTAAAGTTTTTGTATGTATACAATCATATCATTTGCAAACAGGTATACACTGGGTCTGGATTCCTTATTCTTCCTCTGTGTCTTGAGTGAGCATTCTTGAGCCTTGACTGAGGAGTGGGGAGGAAGAGTTAGCAGCTGAGACTTGGTAGTAGGTAAGAAATGGTTGATGGAAGTATCTGGTTGGGTGAGTTGGATGATGGCCTCATGAGCCCCCTGCAAACTACTGTGTGCTTAAGAAGGAACTCATAATCCAGAACAAAAACTGGAAGGGAGGAACACAAAGACAGAACAGCAGGGACACAGATATAAGCAGCAGATTATGATAGGACATTTCCATAAAATAGTAATCCAGCCATACTACACCAATGGCCAACACACCTCTGTAGAGATCTCTCAAAATGATCAGCCCTGAAATAATTACAGTGTAAGTGTATAAAGGGGTTAGCTACTGTGCAGCAGAGACCAACAACAATTCAAAAGACCATGTGCCATTACTTTCTGCAATGATATGATATCTGCTCTTCCCCATTAGATACCTCCCTGCATACACATTTTCCCAGCCTGGCTTGAGCCATCCTCACCCTGATTGACAGTCTCTGGATTCTCCTATCAGCTGGCTTGACTTCAATGGTCAGGTGACTGATCATGCTAGCCACAATCTGTCAGATGTCCATTACAAATCTTCCCCCACCAAGCCCAGAGTTTAGGCTATCACATTTGTAACTATCATAATTCAAGGCAGGGTATGGAGCAAAAGATTAAGGAGGGAAACCCTGTACGAATCACTCAGCAGCAGGTTATAAGGGGGCCCCAGATCCATGCACTGGAGACTTTCAGCTAGTTGATCCTTGTTTGGAGGGCTCAATATTATCTTGAGAGAGTTCTGGAAAATAAACTTTCATACATGAGCACTTAAAATACATCAATCATTGAGCAAGGTACTTTCACAAATGCTAAATTAACTTTTAAAATACTGTGAAGTAGATTCCCAACTATATCAATGGGGAAAAAAGGCAAAGAATTCTAAAGATTCATGTGTTCGACTATAGAAAAGAACATCATATTAAATAGCTTCTTAAATATAAATTGAATTCTCAAATATTAATTCCAATAAACAGTAGTTTTAGAGTCCATTTAAAAATTGTATTGACTAGGATCATCTGTATTTTTTGCTTCCATTATGCTAATTATATTTGATTAAATTTAGAGATAGATATTTAAATATTAATGTGGGATTTTTTCATATTATAAATATGAATGTTTGGCCTCTATTTCAAAAACACATGAATAAAACATAAGGTTTCCTCTGAATGGCAATGTTAAACAGCTTTACCAAATGGAATTATGATCCCTGAATATGAGATTATATATTGATTTAATTTATTTCCAGTGAAATCTTCTTAATAACATCAATAAATATTTCTGGCAATATTCTCATACTCGGCTTTATTTTCCTCAGTCCAAACTCTCAAGAAGATTTTAAGTGCCTGTACTTAGGTGCATTTAGGAAACTTGAAGGAGCTGGAGAAATGTAAACTAACAGGTTAGAATGCTAGAGAAGAAAGAGAGAAGTGGCATCATTAATTGCTCTTAAGACTATAACCATTGCTCCTTTGAAATCACTGGCAGGTAGGAAGGGCACATTATTGTGAGGCCCCATGGTTAGTATATAGAAAAAATAAATAAAAAGGTACAAAATCCTTCTTTACAACTATCATTTGCGGAGTGGTTATTACGGACTGGGCATATATCTATACAGCAGTAACACTGCTCCTCCTCCTAGATCTCTTATTGTTCTGAGGAATTGCTATTCATTACTCAAGCCTTTTATCCCTATGATTGAACATGGATCCTTGCTTAAACAGTAGCTCAATGCATTCCTGAAAAGTTATCCATCAAAGGATGCCCATGACTAGCTCATATTAAGTAATAATCCCACTTAATTTATTAACCAAGGAAGGCAAAGAGATTAAGTAACCTGGTTAGAATAGTTCAGCTGGTGAGTGGCGGTACTTGAATTTAAAGTTTTCTCTCTTCTTCATTGTACAAATCTTCAAACAATGGACAGTTCATAACTTAAAACACCAAGAAAGATTATGTATAAAGGAGAAAGTGAAATAGCAGTTAGAATAACTGTTACAGAATTCCTGCCTTGTATTTTGCAGTTAATTTTTGTTAATAATTTATTATTTATTCATTCATTTATTTATTTGGTATTGGGGATTAAACCCAGAAGCATTCTACCTCTGAGGTAGAGCCTCAGCCCCCCCCCCTTTTTTTCCTTTCTTTTTTTTCTTTTGAGGTACCGGGGATTGAACCCAGGGGCGTTTTACCTCCGAGCTGCACCCCCGGCAATATTTTTTATCCTTTATTTTGAAACCGGGTCTCACGAAGTTGCGGAGGCCTCACTAAGTAGCTGAGGCTGGCCGCAAACCCGGATCCTCTGGTCTCCGCCTCCCAAGTACTGGGATTACAAGCATGCGACACCACGCCCGGCTTTTTTTTTTTTTCATTTTTAAACAGGGTCTCACTAAATTGCTGAGGCTATCCTCAAACCTGCAATCCTCCTGTCTCAGCCTCCCAAGTACTGGGATTACAGGCATGCGCCACCATACCTGGCTTAATAATTTATTTTAAAAGGGTTTCCAATGACCCTTCCTTGTCTGGACACCCTGTGTTATCTTGTCCTCTTTAATGTGGGATGGCGTAGTGACTTGATTCTAACCAATAGAATAGCACAAAGGTAAAGGAATATTATCTCCATGATGAAGTTACAAAAGATTGCAATTGATGTCTGGCTAACAGACTCCTTCTACTGCCTTGCTGGCTTGCACCATAAAGGAGCTGCCATATTGGAGAGTCTCTGTGGCAAAGAACTGACTGTGCCCAAAGCCCAGGAGCCAGCAAGGAACTGAGGACCCCAGCCCAACAGCCAGAAAGGAACTGAATCCCACCAACCACAACCTCTACAGGAGCCTCCCCAATGGCTGACCTTGTTGTTCTTGTTTAACCTTGGTAGACCCTAAAGCAGTAGATGAAGATAGACAATGCCTGGACCTCTGACCCACAGAAACTCACAAAATAAACGTTTTAAGCAGATAAATTGTGCGATAATATGGTACACATTAGTAGATATCTAATACCATAATAATAAAATTAATTTCTCAAGTGTTCTACATTATCTATAAAATATCTGTTTCTTATGAACATACAAATATATAGAAAAGGGATAAAGTGTTCTAGTAGCTCATCAAAAATGAGAATAGTTTAACCTACAATAAATGACATACTTGGGTGATTCCAGCTGCAATGTATTGTCCCCAAAAGGAAATTCTTTAAAGCTTTAAGTTTTATTTTTGTTGAAAACCCCATTGTCTATGACCTTATCTCATCTTCATGCATACATTTTTTTTCATGTTCTACCAACCGTCAAAGTTAAATTGAAAATAGTTTACTCTCTTAGTGTCACAAAATAACTGTGCTTTTATAATACCTGAACTACAATAACAACTGACAAATGAATTAACAGTATAAGTTAATGTTTTTTTCTTTGTTCCTTATTATTGGAGGGATTTTTTTTTTTTTACACTGCGCCTCTTCCTCGTGGTGGAGGGAATTTTTAAGAAGCTATATGCACACACTGGCCCTTAGAAAGCTGGAAGTCAATTAATATACAGCCTTCAATTTTATGCATGTTATTTCTTAAAGCAGTTTTTAAATGTCTTTTTTATTTGTTTGTATTTACTGGTGCTCCTCATAACTAATATAGTGAAATTGCCAGGCACAGTGGCACGCTCCTGTAATCCCAGTTCTTGAGAGGCTGAGACAGGAGAATCACAGGTTCAAGGCCAGTGCATGCTAACTTAGGGATACCCTGTTTCAAACTAACTAACTAACTAACTAAATAAATAAATAAATAAATAAATGACTAGAGGTGTCTCTCAGTGATAGAACAGCCCTGGGTCCAACAGCCCTGGGTCCACTCCCCATACGTGTCATACCACACACACACATACAAAAGTGAAATTGACATAAGTTGGACTTTGGGAATGTCATTTTTAATCCATCATAAAATGCATGCAGAAATCACATCCCCTGATGGAACATGACTATTATATTTTGAATCTTTTTTAATGATGTTGGAACTTCTTTATCAAGATTGTGAATTTCCTTATTTGCAAAATCTGAGGACATTGCCTTCTGAGAGACATAACCTACATCTACCGCCCCTGAGATGAGGCAGTAGATGATTAACTGATTTGTGAGGTCATTGCCGTTATCTAATATGAGAGCGCTTCCATATAGGGAAAAAAAATTAAAGACTGCAATGTAATGACTTGCATTGCACCCTTCCTGATGATACCTGTTTCTTACATCTGAAAGTGGAAACCTGAAGTACAGACTGGAAGTAGAGATTGTGTGGAGCGTGGCTTGGGTAACACCAGTGAATTGCTACATTTTCACGTTTTGTTTGACTGTAGTGGCAATGAGTAAAAGTACCTTTAAAACCCCCAGAGAAAACAATATGTTTGTGCTCTCTGTTGTTAATATGCCTATGAGTAAATATAAATAATGTGGTGGTTGGGTAAGACTCATTTTCATAGCAGAATGATTCACTTTTATAGCCTTCCTAGCAAAAGGAAGATTAAATCATCTTTATTTTTTATGCCTTCTCTTTCTTTCCTGTATAATAGTTTTCAAAATTTTGTTCATTGCTTTCCTTGCATTCTTGTTCAGTTGTTTGGCTTGCAAGCATTCTTTTCACTGAACAAAAACCATAATAAATCAAGGAAATTACAGCTTTCATTTACCATAAAAGTGTCCTCAGAAGTATTGGGGGCAGCTGGCGAAAACGTTCTTAGTAAGTACAAATGGGAATAGGGCTGCGATTGTCTTGATCTTTAAACAAATTTGGGGCACACGATTTCTTGGTCATCAAAGAATCAGTCTCTCAGAAGACACATTGCTATACATAAAGTAATTCACTAATTTTTGCCTAGAAGGGCTTTGAGCGAAAAGACATGTTTTTGAACTATGTGTCTATTTCCCTACCCCAAACCACTAAAAATACTTTAAATGAACTATTCAATGAATCAATGTTCATTGGATGGAGCACTTCTTTAAGAAGAGAAAAATGACAAATTCTTCTTTGAATCTGAAGAATTTCTTATTTGAAGGAATAATACCAAAACTCACCATTTTGGGGAACCATTCTGATACGGGTGTGCAATGATTAATCCGGATTGTCAACTAGGTTGGACTGAGAGATGTCTAGGATTAAGAGACCTCTGGGTGTATCGTCAGAGATGACTGGCATGCCATCAGCAAGCCAACGGGAAAGACCCACCCTGAATGTGGGCAGCACTGTCCAACAGGCTGGGGCCCAGACAGAACAAAGGCAGAAAGAGTAAGAAGCTGCTGCAGATGACAGCTCAGTTCTTCCTGAGCAGGTGCAGCTATTGCTGTGGCCCTTACTGGGCACATGAGACTCCGGCTCCTTCACTCGTCCAATGTGAACTCTCACCAGCAAATTCTCCAGGGAGTTTCCAGACCTTTCTGTCTTGGAATGGGCCACATCATTGGTCCCTCGTGTTCTGACGTTCTAGCGTCTTGGACTGTAGCTACTGGTTCCTCCATCTCTCCAGCATGCAGACAATCACTGTGGGTCTCTCCAGCTTCTAATTATGTAAGCCAGCCTAATAAGTCCCATTCCGTGTTCATACATGTACATATATGTTGGTTCTGTTCCTCGAGAGAACCCTAGCACAATGTGTACTTTGGTTCTATTGTACAGTCAGTGTTCTTTTATATCTATAATATAAACATGGTGGATTTAAGCGTGTCAAAAAATAATTACTCACTAATGATTGGATGGATTCTGTGAGAACTAAGGATAGGTTCTATCCATACAATGTGTATTTATGAAATAGGAAAATGCAAACAAGTGTGGACAAAAGGCATATTTGGAAAATGGGCTCTGTCATAACACAACATGCAATATAACCCCTATTTCTTCCAAAATTATAGATAAATAGAAAACTATGTCATTTTTCATGAAAATAATTCTAGAGTTCACACCCTTTCAATAGTAGCCAAACTTCTTCCTGATCCAATATATAGAATTTGTACAATAGTAACTGGGAGTAGGAAAAAGTATGAATCATGAAACCGTAATTGCTAATCTCACTATAGTTGCAGATGTTTACATCAGAGCTTTAGATTCTAAATAATAGCAGGCTAATAAATGAAATATTTAGCAACTACAAAAGCCAATGAAATGGGATAAGGGATCAATCTCACTGTTCCTTCTCAATACTGATTTTCACAACTTTGATGAAGCTGATGAACTCAATTTAGTTTAGCTTTTCAGACCAAGCCCAGAGTGGTGGCACATGCCTATTATACAAGTACTTGGAAAACTGAGACAGGAAGATCAGAGGTTTAAAGCCAGCCTCTGCTATTTACTTATTTATTTATGGTACTGGGGATTGAACCCAGTGGCATTCTATCTCCAAGCTATACCCCCAGCCCTATTTTATTCTTTATTTTGAAACAGGGTCACACTAAGTTGCAGAGGGCCTCACTAAGTTGCTGAGGCTGGCCACAAACCTGGGATCCTCCTGTCTCAGCCTCCCAAGTACTGGGATGACAAGCCTGTGCCGCCACACCCCTCCCAGCCTCTGCAATTTAGAGAGATCTTCAACTTAGTGAGACCTTGTTTCAAAATTTAAAAATAAAAAGGGCTAGGTGTGTAACTTGGAGGTAAAATGTCCCTGGCTTCAATCCCTAGTACAAAAACAAAACAAAACAAGGTTTCCAGAGCAAGCAGAGAACCAGGCACAATGATGAAGTTTCTGGGGCCTGCAATAATTCTCCCCACCAATTACATTAAAATTTGGTATCTGGAGGTGAATCCTGGGCACCTGTTTAAATTGAACAAACATAAGTCTACCAAGCCTCTTATTCTCATTTTAGCACCTGCTTGCTCCATCAACACCCAAGAATAGGGCAAATTTGTAGGTAGTTGCCCCTGCATCTGTATTGCCTGTCAAAGTAGCTGCTGATGGGGTTCAGGTCCTGGCCTCGGCCAGCACACCATCTTTAACTGCAGGAGTCAGTCCTGCTGTCTCTGATGAGTGTGGCCCTCTCCTTCACCCCCTCCAGGCCAGCACACATTCTTAACTACATTTTCTTCTCAACTTGGCCAAGTGACCCACAATGCCTAATAATATTATTCCTGACTGTTTCTTTGAACTCCTCTCTCATGTATTTCTCTTGCTCAATATTTTTCTGGCAAAATAGCTCCTACTCATTCCCACCAACACACCAAATACATTTCCACATTAGGGACTTTGCATTTGCTGTTCCTCCTGAAGGGAGAGAGATCTTCTCCTTACATTTCACTTATTTCAAATGTTAAATATTTTTGCTCTAGTCTCAACCAAAATACCATCTCCTTGTCACCTGAGACAAAACTTGTTTAAAACCGTCCCTCAGAGGCATTCTCATTCACTTCACCTCATTTATTTTTCATAGATTCTATCACAATACTATTATCATCATTATTAGTCTTATTTATTATTTAATTGCTTATTTTCTATCACTAAATACATTCTGTATGTAGATAGGAAGCCAGTTCTCATTTTTCTTTTGTGGAGCTACAATGCACAAGTCAGAGCTTAGCACACAATAGGTATACAACAAATGGAAGGGAACATTTACTTGAGTAAATCAAGGTGTTTTTTTTTTTTTTTTGGTACTGGGGATGGAACCCAGGGACATTCTACTTCCGAGCTACACTCCCAGCCCTATTTTTTTTTATTCTTTATTTTGAAACAGGGTCTCACTAATTTGTCGAGGACCTCACTAAGTAGCTGAGGTTGGCCATAAACCCAGATCCTCTGGTCACAGCCTCCCAAGTACTGGGATTACAAGCTTGCACCACCACACCCAGATAAATCAAGTTATTTTTTAAGACTAAGTATCATCTTTAAACCTCTTTTATCTCTCAGGATGGCATTCTCTTCCTAAAACCTCAACTTCTGGTGAATGCAATGTCTTTAAATAATATAAAGAGAGCTCTCTAACCTTCCCTTGATATCCAGGTACCTTTGAATTCTCACTGCCAAGCTTACCCATTAGAATAGCCCACTATGTAAACTAATTCATATATATAATTCAACAAAGTGACCAAGACTGAGCATAGCATTTTTTGGAAATTGTGTCTTAAGGCATAAGATGGTCTTCATCATGTCTAGCCTCACAGCCAACATCATGTTGAATGGGGAAAAACTACGAGAGTTCCTCTTAAAAACAGGAACAAGACAAGGATGTTCATTATCACCACTCCTTTTCAATAGTACTAGAGACTCTAGCCAGAGCAATAAGGCAAGAGAAGGAAATCAAAGGCATACAAATAGGAAAAGAAGAAATGAAACTATCTCTATTTGCAAATGACATGATATTATACTTAGAAGACCCAACAAACTCAACAAAAAGGCTTAGAGAACTGATCAACAAATTTAGCAAAGTGTCTGGATACAAAATCAACCTTAAAAATCAGAAGCTTTTCTATATGCCAACCATAAATTCATTGAAAAAGAAATCCAGAAAACATTTCCACTCATGATATCCCCCAAAACAATTTCTTGGTAATTAGAGAGTGTGAGCTTGGCCACAGTGTTTTTTCATGTATGCCTTCACACGGCCAAGGCACCTTATGTCCAATGACTCCAAATTATATCAGTGAGAGCCACAGTCTTTTTATTCAATGTTAATTGTGATTATTTTCATTATTTATGTTCTTTCCAAAGAAAGGTATGCATTCCACTGCATTGCATGGATTTTGTTCTTTTCAGCAAGTTAAATTAAAAAAAAAAAGAGGAGGGCATATGTGCAGTAATCAAAGTGGATTTCAGTTATTTCATATTTCTGCTGCAAAGACCCAGTGGTATTTAAATGGTCACTACTTACATCACTAAAAGAATAATTTTTGTGCTTTTAAAGGCTAACGATCAGAAGTTTATATTTAACCAATAAATCTGTATTATGGTAAGCATCATTTTTAAAACCTTTTGCATTTTAGAGAAGAAAACTAAATATGAGTTCACACTTGGAGATTTTTTTAAAAGCGTAAAGACAAAAAGAGAAAAATAAAATATAAAGCACATAGAAGAAGTTGTAAATGTGAATGAAGTTTATACAAAGTCGTGGCTGTTACCAGGTTGCAATTAATTTGGAAAATCTGTGCATACCTAATATTTTCCATATTTATAAAAGAATTCTATAATCATTTCTATTCTGTGAGGACTTAAGGGTGGAACAAAATAAACTTAATTTCCAGATTGTTTTGGTAGGCATTCAGATGTTCTCATTGTTTCTAGATGAGGAGTATCATATTCACATTAGACCATTAGACGAAAGCCAAAGTATTGTCGTTATTAATTTGTATGAAATTGAGGTTCGCTCTGTGGTATGATCATAAATTATACTGAATCTAAAAGGGCATAAATTACTTTTCCTCTAGGAGATATATTTTGAATATATCTTATTTAAGAATATCTAGACATAATAGTGATTTTACAAAAGTAGAAATTCCTCATTATTATAATTCCATTGAATTTAAGATCTTATCCCTTTAAAACACATATCCCTTTAATAAAAAATTCTTTACATAAATTTTTACTGAAAAGGAGTGTTCAGTCCAACCCCTTGCAAGTGCATGAAGTTTTACTCAGTAGTTTACATGTATGTTTGCATCACTTTGAATCTCACTATGATGTATAATTACATTGCACCAATAAAAGTATTAAAAAACAAAAAATCAAAATGGGTTATTTCAACGTTTGTCAGCAGTAACACTTCTGATGTTTTGGAAAAGGTAATTGTTTCTTATCTGGGAGTGGTGGGGATATCCTGTACCTTGTAGAATGTTCAGCGGCATTATTGTCTTCTATTCACCCAAAGCTAGTCCCATGTTCTCTCCACCAACCCCAGATCATGACAAACAAAAATGTCTCCAAACATTGCCAAATATTACCTGGGAGAAGGGGAGTGAAACTGCCTTGAGAACCACAAAACTGGAACATCAGCTAGAATATTCAAATTTAGATGAATAACTTAATTAAGCCCTGAAAGAAAACTCTATAAACAATATGTGCATGTTATAAGAAAAAAAAGACTGAAATTAGGACCTGGCTAAAGTCCTGAAAAGAAGTGGGCGTCAAGCATATGTTTGGTGATAAATATGTATGCAAACATACAATGTAAGCCAAGTTTTTATAGAATGCTGTTTTGCTTTCCCGTTTCTAAATTATTCTTAAAAAAAATCTAAAGTTCAAAATGACCTCAGAGTTAATCTAATCCAAATTAGTTGATATATAAATGGAGAACATAAATTTTTATATTGTTAAATTATTCTTTCAAGCGTTCTTACTAAGATAGCTGATCTTAAAACCCCCAAATCTAGAACCCTAACACCAAATTCCCTCCCTAAAACCTTCTGTATTACTCTCAAACATACACACAGACTCTCTTCCACTTCAGTGAACTAAAACTCAGGGATAGATTGAAAAGTTCATTTGAACTGAAGTGTGCACTGGATTGATAAAGCTTAGTAAGTCCTAGTCTGCAATATTTGACAAAGATCCTAGCTAGGAAGACTGACACTTGAACTATGTGGGAGAAGGTAGAGGCAGAAATGCATAGGTTCAAAGGAACTCAGCCACTTTCTGAAATTACAATACTATACAACATATACAGAACACAACAATAGAAAAATGTCTAATCACAAATTAATGGTAGATATAACAAGTGGGTTAAAAAAAGCTGTTCCTGCCAGGATTGGTGGCGCATGCTTGTAATCCCAGTACTTGGGAGGCTGAGACCAGAGGATCCAGGTTCGTGACCAGCCTCAGCTACCTAGTGAGGCCCTCTGCAACTTAATGAGACCCTGTTTCAAAATAAGGAATAAAAAATAGGGCTGGGGGTGTAGCCTGGAGGTAGAATGTCCCTGGGTTCATTCCCTGGTACTGCAAAAAAAAAAAAAAAGCTGTTCCTAATTCATTTGCTCCTTGTGTTAGGATCCTATGCCTATGGTCTTTGCCATGTGCCACCACAGTGCCTCCTTGTCTCACATCTCTGCCTGAAGCCTGTGAATCTTGGCAATAGGACTTGTCTAGGGCAGCTAACTGTTGGACTCAGGAGCAAGATAAATACTAAAATTGGTTCTATTTTGTTTTGTTTTCTGTTTTGACATAATATCAATGAACTAGCTGATAAACATAAGCTTGATGACTGTATTTCCAAATATATAGTAATTTCATACCAGTGGGAGAAAGATAATCTCAGTAATTTCAGAAACATATTTGAGGAAAAAATCTTAGGATCCAATAGAATCTAAATCAAAACAGTTACAAGGTAATTACAAAATATAATATCGTACCTGGGCGTGGTGGCGCATGCCTGTAATCTCGGTACTTAGGAGGCTGAGACAGGAGGATAGAAGGTTCAAGGACAGCCTCAGCAAGTAGTGAGACTCATCAACCTAGTGAAACCTTGTTTCAAAATTAAAAAAAAAACATAAATAAAAAATAGGAGCCAGGCGTGGTGGCACACGCTTGTAATCCCAGTACTTGGGAGGCGGAGACCGGAGGATCCGGGTTCGCGGCCAGCCTCAGCTACTTAGTGAGGCCCTTTGCAACTTCGTGAGACCCTGTTTCAAAATAAAGTATAAAAAATAGGGCTGGGGGTGTAGCCCGGAGGTAGAATATCCCTGGGTTCAATCCCCGGTTCCTCCAAAAAAAAAAAAAAAATAGGGCTAGGGGTGTAGCTCGAAGGTAGAATGCTCCTGGTTTAATCCCCAGTACAAGATAATCATAATAATAATATCTGCAATTATAGGTATGACAATTTTAAAATTCTTTAAAACCTTTAATTCACTAAGAAGATAATAGATGTTAATGCTATAATAACAAACCTACATGTTTCAAGTGAATATACATATTTGGGAAGAATGCATATGACATATATGATAAGGGATTTAATAATTCTAGGAGATAAAGTATTTTTCTAATAAGAAAAAGCAATGAGAACCACAATGAAAAAATAAGAAATAAAAAGGCAATACTTAAAGGAAAGTGAAGAATCGCTATATTAATGTTTATCATTATTTTTCTGTCAAGTATATTTCAAATGTCTTTTTAATGTTTAGCAAATGTCCTGATTTATAATTCTGAACACCTAAGGAAGAATTCCAATGAATAGCTTTCTTTGCCTCCTTTGCTGTTGGGAAATGCATACGTGAATTTTATACCAGAAGTTTGAATCCTCAAAATTTTTGAAGGATTCAAACTTGATAAGAGAAATTGATAAGAGTTTGTAAACATACATGTAAACATAACCTCAGAGTAACGGAATAAATGTTGACTTATTATCAGTCCTGGTACAGCTAAGTCTCCCTTCCTCCCCAAAAATAGTCCAGCTGAAATTAAAAATAAGATATCACCCCTTGGTTTGCAGTAGCAAAACAACTCATCAAATCATGACCTACAGCACAATGCCCACTGAGCACGGGGCTATGAGGTATCAGGTAGTTGTTCCAGGAGAATAAAATAAAGGGCATGAGAAGCACATACTGTGAAGGGGAGTTGGTTCTTTCAAACTGAACAGATGTCTTGAAGGAAAAGAATAACAAGCACGATTGCCTAAAATCTTGGCTTCAAGACACAGAGAGAAACCACGAGAATTTTATAACTGATGAAATAATCTTGTGTCATTTGCAACCGTAGACGTAAAGCAGAACACTCAACTCAAAAGTTTGATCCTGCCTATTAAAAAATCTCAAGGTTATTTGCACACACAGCCTTATTACAACCTCAGAATGAAAGCTGATGAGTTGATTGAGAAAATCTAAGATTTTCAACAGTGGAGCAAGGAAATAGGATAGGATTCACATGGCTCAATGTACCCCAACCTCTCTAATGTCTCAGTGTGTTAGCTGAAGCAGTCCATCACACATCCGATGATACCCTTTTTTTCTCTTGCTTGAAATCCATTAACAACCTCATCTGATTTACCTTACAATGGAAAACCATCCCCCACCATTTCTAATTATCTCCAGATTTAAATTAGAAACAGAATTCAATATGCCCTAGAGAGACAATTACAAACTCCAACTCTAAAAATGTTAAGGATGCAAATATCGCTAGAATTTTAGGATTTACATCAGTAATGATCTAGAAAATATTTATAGGAATAAATTCTAAAAGTACTAAACTAAAGGGTACAGGACATAATTTTTTAAAATTTTATTGGTGTATCATAATTATACATAAAAGTGGTATTCATAGTAATACATTCATATATGCACAAAACATTATCTATTCTGTTTCCTTCCCTCTATCTCCCCTTTCCCTTCCCTCCTTCTTCCCTCATCCCCCTTCCACTACTCTATTGGTCTCGCTTCTCAATCTCATGAGGTCCATTTCTTTCCTTTTTCCTCTCTAGCTTCCACATATAAGAGAAAACATGTGTCCTTGATTTTCTGAGTCTGGCTCATCTTACTTAACATGATGTTCTCCAGTTCCATCCATTTTTTACAAATCAAATAGTTTCATGCTTCTTTATAACTGAGTAAAACTCCATTGTGTATATACACCACTTTTTTATGTTTTCATCATTTATTTTTTCATCTGTTGATGGACACCTCAGTTGGTTTTACAACTCAGTCATATTGTGAATTGTTCTATAAACACAAGGTCTGTATATACTGCGATAGTATTCTAACTTAAATTCTTTTAGAAAGATAATGAGGAGTTCTATAGCTGGGTCGTACGGTGGTTTCAACCTTAGTCTTTTGAGGAAACGCCATACTGATCTCCATAGTGGCTGTACTAATTAACAATCCCTCCAACAGTGTAGAAGCCAGGATATAACTTCATAAAACAAGCTTTATTATTGTGGGTAACCTTCCTAGAATGTGGAATCATTGTCCTAATTTGAGCACATGAGCCTACACTTTGCTCTACTGCTGGGTTAGCTAACTAAAATATGGATTTAATGAAGAATCTCAGATGCCTGAGACTTTTCTGGTACATTATCCATACAATTTTTACTAATTAAAGAAATGGGAAGGGCAGAGTGGTTTTATTATGTATGATTTATTCAACTATTCTATATGTCTCTTTTTTATGATGGTGCATATTAATTATACAGAAGGTCGGTTTCATTGTACCATATTTATGCATGTATAAAAAGATAATTGATTAATTTCAGAATAGAAGATGGTTTCATCAGAAGGTGCTGATGTTGGAGCATCAGCACCTTTTAAAAGTATCATCTAGTTTGTTCTCTCTTAGCCAGGAGTGCTAATAGGAGATGTTGCAGTTGAAATAGGTTCCCTTATTTCCCTGGGCATGATGGCATCCCTAGGTTCCAAGAACAAACAGTATCAATGAACCGTAATATGCAAGGTGTAATTTCTGCAATTAGTAGTGGTGCTGCAAGGGAGTATTTTCCAGTGGCTAATTGATCACCGGGTCTCTGGGACTGAAACAGAAGTGCAGGGCTCTGTGGCCTAAATACATTGTATAAAGGAAAAACTTTTCTGTCAGTCAAGTAGAAATATATGGCTCTTCAGCAAAATTCCAGACTTGAGTCAGTTCAAGGACTTAAAGCCCATTAAATGATGAAGTGTTTGGGTATACCTGAGGATCAAACCAATAACAGCTCAAATACAGTTTCCCAAGGAAATCCTGGACATTTTCTCCACTAAGTAAACTGGAGGGAGAGAAATACCCATTTTGAGAAGTGTTGAAAAAACTTCAAACTAATGAAAATAACTTAAGGGCTAAAATGATTTTATGATCCACTCACCAGAAAAGGTGGGGATTGTTTAAAAAGGACTTTTGATCTAATTTCACTTCATGATTTAGTCAGTGAAGCCACAAACCTGTCCAATATTAATTTATAGAGTTTTTAATTATATTAGTGGAGCCGGGCGTGGTGGCGCACGCTTGTAATCCCAGTACTTGGGAGGCGGAGACTGGAGGATCCGGGTTCACGGCCAGCCTCAGCTTCTTAGTGAGGCCCTCCGCAACCTCGTGAGACCCGGTTTCAAAATAAAGAATAAAAAATAGGGCCGGGGGTGTAGCTCAGAGCTAGAATAACCCTAGGTTCAATCCCCGGTACCGCGCAAAAAAAAAAAAAAAAAAAAAAAATATATATATATATATATATATATATATATATATAATTATATTAGTGGAATGCACAGCCTTGAAAACTGGAAGAATGGTCTCAATTGCTAACTAGTATCCCTTCCTTTTTCCTTCTTAATAATTTCATATTCAGATTTTTTACCCTGCACTCTCACCTTGTCAATTTATATGCCTCAAGGGAAGACAACTATATCCAATTTTACAAGCTCCAAAATTCCATCACCTTTATTTCTGACTGATTCAAGATGGGATTTTCCTAAGTTCTTCTCAGTCATAATCTGTTTTTTTTTCTCTTTCTCTTGCAGTTACTAGTCATAAACAAGAATGCATGTAATGTCTTACTGAATACTTTTACAACCATGATGGATTTTATAACTGAAAGAAGAAAAAGCTGAATTAGAGAAGAAAGCCAGAAGGAGCCTGGATCCTTGGATAGCACTGAATCTATAGAATGGGCAACTATTAAGTTTGGCCAATCTCTGGTCTTCTAGTTAACAAAGTCAATAGATTTTCTTAGTTATAACTAGACTTACTAACTAGAGGTTCATTAAAATTTTCAGTCAATATCATCTTACTGTCCTAGGAAAAGCTGTGGATTTGTAACTGGAAATAAGATTGTATTTGTTGATTTAGCTCTAAATATAGAATAGTATAATATTTTGTGTGTGAATTTTTTATTGATGAAAAATAATTAAAACAAGGGGAATACTTAGCAATCATAATATAATACATTTGAGTATAAGATATACTTTCATGTCATTACTTATGTGGCAAGTTTCAGATCTTTCTAAATACATATTTAGCAGTAAAAACACTTAACGGGCCTATTAGTAAGATGTGTATGTACTGAAAAGTTGCAATTTGAATCCTTTCAATTTGGTTTGGTACTAGCACTAGCTTGCTCAAGAGAACCACTTTTATTAAGATTTAGTCCCAGGCCATTTTGTGCAGGATTTTAAACTTGTCACTGGACTTATTTAATAATATTGTGTCATAGCTTGCATTTAACTGTCACTCCATGAGTAATACGGAAAGGAGATAAGTGACTTCTTTTCACAAAGTATAATTTCATATCCATGCTTAATGTTAGAAGATTTTATTTAATTGTGAAAAACAATATAATTTTTCTATATCAATATACCTTCCATATTTTAATACAATTTTACCTATGCACAATTTATATATTCTAACACGCACAGTAATACCAACACAATTTTCTTTTCATTTTAAAGACAACAAAGGGACTTAACTTTCAAAGCTGTGGAAGATTTTTGTTTATGAGGAATTTTTGATGCCTCAAAATATTAAATTATCCTAGTGGATTTTTTTGAGGGGTAAGGGTTAAATCATTAACAGTAGAAAAATTATGCCATTGCTATTTGGTGAAATTTTTTATTTGCAATTCAATATATTCGGCCTTCGTTTGTGGAAGGAAGTAGAAATGTCAGAGTTGCATTAAGAATAAGTGAATACTGTCCTAAGCTGCTATTTGCTACATTCTTTTCTTTTTTTTTCTTTTAAGGAAGTTGATTCTAATGTTCAGTGAAATGAGTCAGTCAATCCATAATCATTTTTTGAGTTTATATTCTGTCGTATGTGTTGGGTATAAAGGAGGGGGGAAAAAAGAAGAAATAGCAATGAGATTATAATCTAGATAGGAATTTTAGAAATCATATACTGGGATTGATAGTGTAAGTCAGTGGTACAGTACTTGCCTAGCATGCTGGAGGCCTGGGGTTCAATCTCCAGCAAGCATATGCATATACAGTTATATATAAAAAAATCATATGGCTCTGTACCAAATGTACAACTCAGTCCACAGGAAGGCACAGGGCTCTGAGGAGATTCGTTAGGGCGCTGTATTGCTTCAGCATCATCAGTGTACCTTCGACAACCCCAGCTGCACACCTTATTTACGGGTTGTTGGTTATAGAACTCTACAGTTTTACAATTACAAGGACTCTTAGCAATCATTCTGTCCCCCATTTTATATATCAGTGTCAAAAATGTTTTGCGATTTTTATCTGTACTGCATGCAAGTGTCAAAAAGGTAGAGTGAACTCCTTGATTTACTCCTTGATTTATGGAATCATGGAGAAGAAAAAAGTTTTTATTGTACAATTATCTAAATTATTTACCAAAGTTTGTTGGAGGCTTCTTTTTGGATTTGGAATTTTCCCACATTACAAATAGAACATAAGGTGGTTCTTTATTTCTACAAGAACCAATCTCAATGAAATGGCCCATAATTATAATTAGGAATAAAACTGTATAAAATAATTTAGCATAGATATGATGGCAATAATTCCTTGGTTTCTAGAAATTGCACTCTCATGAATGAAAAGGACTGAGAATGACAGATTAAAAATCAAAAATTCAAAACCAGTTTAGCAGACAACTGCTCTTGAAAAAAATCTGTAAAGGTGGTTTCTAAGTACTTCATTTGAATTTTAATTGCTTTTGATTAATAGGATGTTTACTTAAATATTTAAATATCACTATTAAATCTCATTTTGTTATACTTATTTTTTACACTAATATTATGTGGACAAACACGGAACCTTTTTCTTTCCTTTTTTTATGTTTGTTATAGTTCTACATTTGTATTATTTCTTTTAAATTCTAACTTCTTTATCTGACATAGTGATTTCAAGAAATTACTGGTCCCATTTAACTTATAACTATGTAAATGAGAAAATTCGGGGTCAATTAATGAGTGCTAGTCACTTTATGGAATCATGAAGAAGAGAAAAGGTTTTATTGTACAATTATCTAAACAATGGTTGAACTCACTAATCAAATGTTTATTCATGATCATGAAATTAATATCTACAGGGACCTTTCCTTTCCTTTATTTGACTTCTTGTTTTCTTGTAGAGGTTATTTTATTCTGGAAGTAAATGAAATATTAGGAAGCATGGAGAGACTGCATAGTGTCTTATAAATCCTCCATTTTGTTAATCATTTTCAAAATATATATTAGATATAATAATTACTTATTTAATTTTAAACTATTCACAAACTTCAAAGTCCTCCAAATCAAACATTTAATATTTATAATTGTTATTTTTTCTTTCAATGTGTTCTGTAGGGTTGTTGAGTAATAAGCTAAAATAGTCAAACTTACAATAGCTCAAATCATGGACTTATTTGTGTATTAATCAAATTAATTATACACAATAATAATGCAAATGTCCAAATCCTGAACTAGAATTTTGGAGAACCAAATGCTAGAATGCTATCATCTGAATATTCCTCTACAATTTTTTTTTTTTTGCAGTACTGGGGATTTAATCCAGGGATATTCTACCTCCGAGCTATACCCCCAGACCTATTTTATTCTTTATTTTTTTGAAACAGGGCCTCACTAAGTTGCTGAGGATGACTTCAAACCCGCGATCCTCCTGTCTCAGCCTCCCAAGTACTGGGATTACAAGCGTGCGCCACCACACCTGGCTCATTGCTACAAAATTTGAATATTGGGATTCTTACTTCCCAGATGATGGTAGTTTGAGGTGAAGCTTTGGGAGGTGGTTAAGTCATGTCTGGACTGGCATCCACCCTTATAATTAAGATTAGTGTCAGCAATCTCTTTGCCATGTGAGAACAGAGCAAGAAGGCGCCATCTTTGAACCAGGAGGTGGGCGCTCAGCAGACCCTGAGAGTGCTGGCACTCTGTCCTGGGATCTCCCGGCCTCCAGATGTGTGAGAAATAAATTCTGATATTTATAAGCTACCCAGCTCATGGTGTTTTGTAATAGCAGGCAACACAGACTAAGACAGTCACTGTTGAGGTTTGCTCATCACAAGGAATACTTCATAGCAATAAAATGTAGATATAAACTTACATGTGCCAGCATAAATAACTTCTCAAAACCTCTACCCTAAATTCCTTTTTTAAAATTTTGCTTTAGTGACTTCAAAGCACAAAGCTTCTATCTTCTTGCACATGTAAATGGTTATGTTCTATCATAGTAGACATAGACACAGCTTTTTTAATGTAGCTGACTTAGATTATTCCCTGCTGTCCTTATGTCAGACTGATGAAAAATGTAGCTAATTATTTTCATCTATTCTATTATAAAAATTATATATACTACATATATATAGTATATATAATTATATATATATATATATATATAGAGAGAGAGAGAGAGAGAGAGAGAGAGAGAGACAGTGAGTGTGTGTGTGTGTGTGTGTGTGTGTGTAAAGAAGGGTCCATGTCTTTTTAGGGTGTACACAATCTCCTTCAATAATCAAATCCCAAATAGGCAGAGAAAGAATGTTATTAAAAAGCCAAGTTCTTCATTTTGTTTAAAACAAATCTGCTTTATTAATATATAGATATAGAGAACCAGCTTTATTAGTGTGTATATATAAATGTGATTGTTTCCTTTTCCTTCTATAAGTCTGGCCACTGGATAAAGAAAGATCTATAAAAGTGAAGATGTACATTAGCACTGTATTTGACATAAAATCATATAAGTGCAGCTATTTTTCCAGGCACGTAGTGAGGAAGGACATATACTTGTTAAAGTTGTGCTATTCTGACCTTTCTATATTGTTTGGAATTATGCTAGGCAATCAACTCTGAATATGTTAGCTATATATTACCACAGATACGGGACAGAGTCGTTTTTTTTTCTCCTCTTCTCATTGCCACAGTTTTGTAAGCGATGCCTGTATCCGTCAGTATTCATATTAGACATAAAGAATGTTGACAGAAGAGGCACAGACAAAATATACAAATCCCATAAAGCGGCAATCAATTTAGCTGACTGACTGGCTATGGACAGTTTGTTTCAACTTTTGAAGGTTCATGGAAAACTCTTTTTAGTTTCATCTTATCATCAAGGTCTAACTGCCAGCATAATATACAAGAAACCTGGACCCATCAACATCTGACTTAATATTCTGAGTTGGAAACTGGGATATATCTGCCAGCAGACGGCAAATATCAGGCAGTGAGCTGCAGCTCAATGCAAGAGGGAGTCTTCATGTCCTCAAGGACGGTTGAGCTGCAGGGTCACAGGAGCCCGGGAGTGTCTATACACACTCCTGCTCCTGCCCCACACCCAGAGTACTGTTGAGTGTCACAGCAGCCGTGCAGAAAAGGACCAAGGAAGAAACGCAGCCTCCCTGAAATCTCTGGTGGCGGTCACCATCTAGAACACCGACACAACTCCCATATCCATCCACTTAATTCGTGCACTTAAGCAACGCACAGCCATGGAGATGACCCGGAACTGAACCAGTCAGAGTCTTCTCAGCCAGCAACAAGCTACAATGCAAATGCAATCAATAAAACAGCAGAAGCAAAAAGGAGCAAAACCACAGTTCATTTAGGATGAAATTTCCTGAAAATGTCAACATAAACTTGAATTCACTAAAGTTGACTCTTGAAAAATCATATTAATTGGGTAAGGTGAATGACTGTTGACCATCTCTTTTAGCTTGTCAAACATGTAGGATGAGTGCACATGATACATCAAGAATTTATTTAATCATTATATCAATCTAATTTAGGTTCTTTTGGGAAGGTACTAGAGTGGTATGACTGGGTCATATGGTGGTTTCAATCCTAGCATTATGAGGAACCTCCACACTGATCTCCATACTGGTTGTACTAATGTATAACCCTACCAACAGCATATGAGCCCCTATTTCCTATTTCCCCACATCCTCACCAGCATTTACTATTGTTTGTATTCTTGATGATTGCCATTCTATGGAGTTACATGGAACTTAAATGTAGTTTGGATTTGCATTTCCCTAATTGCTAATGATGTTGAACTTTTTTTTTCATATGTTTTTTGGCCATTTGTGTGCAGGAGTGTAGCTCAGTGGTAGAGCAGTTGTTGACCATATTCAAGGCCCTGGGTTCAATCCCCAACCCCACCATCACTCTCAAAATATATATGTACACACACACACACATACACACACACACACGTATATGTATATTTTTAATCACAAGTGGGCTGTGAGAAATTGCAGGAAGAGAGAAGAGCAGCTGTGAGGGGAGAAGGCACATTCTCCTAGTTAGCCATATCAGACTCATTAGCTGTGTTGACACAGAAGGAGCTGCTGCAGCAGGCTGCAGACTTTGAAATGCATTAGGATGGATGAGAATTTGCAGGAGCAGAGATGTGCTTTAGCTGAATCACTGTAGTTTCTGATTAGAGAATGTATCACTGTCCCCAAACCCTGACAGTTTCGACAGTGATAATCATGACGCACTTTAAATGTGCTGGTATAAACTTTTGAATACAGACTATGTCTGTGTCTTCATCAGATCCCCAGGGATTAATAAAACCTTGAGGACAGAGGAGGGATGTATTGGGGGTAGTAGTAAGGTAGTTTTCAGTATTCATTAAACACCAAACATTCCTTCGTGTATTTTAATCACAAGGAAATAAAAAATAGATTAGAGTAATTAGAGTCAGGCGTGGTGACGCATGCTTGTAATCCCAGTACTTGGGAGGCTGAGACAGGAGGATCACAGGTTCGCGGCCAGCCTCAACTATTTAGTGAGGCCCTCTGAAACTTAGTGAGACCCTGTTTCAAAAATAAGAAGAAAATATAGGGCTGGGGGTTTAGCTTGGAGGTAGAATGCCACTAGGTTCAATCCCCGGTACCACACACACACACAAACAGGTAATTAGGGGGTTAAAACAAACCTTTAATGTCAGATGTATATTTTACATTTTACCCTCATATTTTTAGGTAAAATCTTTACTTAGAACCCTTTTTTTTTTGGTTTGATGCACTGTAAATTTTACATCATATTGGGGTATAGAGTGTCAGAAAGAAGCATGTACATAGTTGTTGGTGCCCTCCGCACTGGGTCCTTCTCTCCCTTCTTCCCCCTCCTCTCCCATGTCTTCAATATTGGAATTGGTAGTTTTGTATACATTCATAGCATTATTTCTACTATTACACTCTTTATGACTTCACCGCCCATCCCTGATCTCCATTGGAACCATGGTGTGTGTGTGTGTGTGTGTGTGTGTGTGTGTGTGTTTGTGTGTGTGTGTGTATTGGGGACTGAACCCAGGAATTACACCCATAATTCTGAAATACATCCATAGCCCTTTATATTATTATGTTTTGGAAACTGGGTCTTGCTAGGTTGTTGAGAGTCTCGCTAAGTTGCTGAGGCTGTTCTTGAACCTGTAATCCTCCTGTCTCAGTTTCCCAAATACTGGGGTTACAGGTGTGTGCCACCATGCCTGGTTACTCAGAACCATTCTATTTTGTAAAACTCAGATTTAAAAAATGTTAGAACTCATCCAATTTTATCCTTTCATTTCTAAAAGGAGATTCTGAGACCAAACAACCATGTGAATTGTATAGTTAACCTTAGTTCTGGCACTTTCTAGGGGGGACATAAAAAATATGCAGTTGCTTCAAAGAGTGTTATGCTTATAAGGCCAAGTATGGGGAAAAGAAGAAAATTAATCCACTATGTCTCTACCAAAAATTGGTATTATTTCACCTTTCTTCTTTGTTCCATGAGAAGAACACAGAGGATTGGGGAATAGATCTGCGGTATGAGGGGAGCCTCAGATTGTTCATTCTGCAGCCAGTTCCAAGCCAGAGGTCCTGGCAGGTGCAGGAACACTAGTCAGGCCCATTCCCAGTAGGGGGACTAGTCTCATTTAGCAATTGTGAACCACTGAGGAGCACAAAGTTAACGACTACTTGTACATATAAGTGTCTGGTGATTGCAAATAAAATATAACCTGTAATGAGGAAAAAAGGTAATAAAAATATGCAGTGGTACAAACGTGCAGTGGCAGGCCAAAACGTGTAAATTGCGTAACAATTTTTAAAACAGAACTGCCATTGTAATGTGCATTCTTATAGTGGAGTATTTCTTTCCAATCAAAAACCATTTAAATAATCAGAGAGCCAAGCTTGGTGGCGCACACTTGTAATCCCAGTACTTGGGAGGCTGAGACAGAAGGATCGCAGGTTCAAAGCCAGCCTCGGTAACGTAGCGAGGCTCTCAGCAACCAAATGAGACCCTGTTTCCAAATAAATAAAAAAACAGGATGAGGGTGGAGTTTGGAAGTAGAATGCCCCTGGGTTCCATCCCCAGTACCAAAACAAACAAACAAACAAAATAAATAATCAGAGAAATTCTCTATTTTCCATCACCTCAGCATATATGAGTAGAAAACGATGCAAAGTTAGCAATGGAAAAATAAGAAAACTCTAAACTGAGAGTGGCAGGTTTGGCAGGAGTTTTTCAATGGCTTTAAGTATCATGTGAATAAAAATATTTATGAATTGAACTAACCCTGTGGTCAGAGTATTTTTTTTATCTTGCAGAAAAGGAAAGCTATCAGAATCAAAGCAAGTAGAAAGCAATATTGAATTCTAAATGCAACTGCAGGGTGAGTTGGGCTTTTAAATAACCACACATGTGTTTTTAAGAATATGTCTCCCAGCATGTCTTTTGGTGTATGTGTGTGTGTGTGTGTGTGTGTGTGTGTGTGTGTGTGTGACTGTCAACTATACTTGGTGATGAAAATGAAAAATGCATCACTCAAAACTTTTTTTGCATTTTCTGAGCTGTACCATCTCTACTAAAAAAAAAATGAATGTTCTCCCTCTCTCTTTTTTCATACAAAATACATTTTCATAACACGTCTACACTATCAAAGCATAACACTAGGTTAAAAAAAAAACAGGATATAGCCAGACAACACACAGCAAATTTTTTGAAGCTTCTCTACGTGCTCTGAGGTGTAGTAGGAGAAAAGACCCTACTATCAAAGATCAGTGTCCGGCTAGGAGGAAGAAAAGACTTTATAAATCAATAATATCTAGATTCTTTGCAGTTTTCCCTGCATAGCACTTACTACAATCAGCCATAATAAATATTTTTGTTATTCAAATCTTGATTTTCCAATTTCCATCCCAGAACATATACTCCATGAAGTCCTAGATATTAGTCTATTATATATATATGGATTACCTCCAATGCCTCAATCAATAAATTTATCAAAAATAATCACAAATATTGCTATAAATTCTACAATCAAATGTGGATAAACTATGATGAAGTGAAACAGGCTGCATATGGCGATCACCAAAGGACAGGAAGGTTTCTATGTCAGTGTATGTATTACATGGCTACTTCCATGTTAGTGGCAACAACAGGGAAATTAAGTCATTTCACTTCATTCTTTTCCTCATTAACCCTAATGTCTTTTTCTGTTTTTAAAAATAATAATTTTGTAGTTTCATTTGGAGATTCTAGATTCAGAATGGAACGCAGGAAATTCAAAAAGCCCATATTTGATGAAAGCAAACTAAAATCAAGATGCATCAGGCACAGGTTAAAGGGCCCTTGATGGGTATAAAAGGGAGGCTAGGAAGCCATATACTGAAATGCTCACCCTTTCTATTATTAACTTCTGTGAGCCACGTGCTTTAAATGTTTTAACACGAGCTGAAAGCATTACTTCAAAGAAATATAATAGAGCTAGAAAATGCTCACGGAAAGACAACTAAGCTATCATTAAAGAAACAGAGTAACTTTGTATAGGAAGACCTTAAAGATTAGGATCTTCAATCTAGAAACTCTGACATCTATTAAATCATGAAGAAGGTGGATAGTGTGAGAGCCAAGCTATCCAGAGACTTCAATTATACAAGGTCTAAGGGCACCCTTTGAAGTTTAAAAGAGATAAATTTAGGACAAATAATGGGAAGTGCCATACTACTTTATTTATTAGGTAGAGTGCTCAGGGAAGTAACACAGGCTGGAAATATAATAGGTTCATAAAAGGTTTAGATAAAAAACATACAATAAATCAATTCTAGACTATTAAAGGGAATTGGACCAATATACCATTAATAGTGCTTTTATCTTTGTCAAAGTACAAAGTTCTCCTTACTCTTTAGTTATATTTTAAGAACCCAAGCTTGAACACTTTTGCACTGATATTAAAATACTAGGTGTCTTAGAAACACAGGCTAACCAGCAGGAATTAGTGTGTTGCAGTACTTAATAGCTCATTGTTGAATGAGTTAATTTTCAACAGCCATGGTAAAATTTCCAAATGATCATTATTAAAATATGATTACATATATTGAATTCTCCCTGAGGGTGCAATCTCCTCAAGTGTGCAAATTAAATCTCTACATTTAGATGCAAAATCTGTCTGACTGGAATACATCTACAAGTATACATAAATTCATAAATTCACAAACATGAAAATGAACCAAAGGCTATTTTTCCCTACTAGATAAGTACTTCAGATTTTGATACACAGAAAACAGTATTTTGGAGCACCTTAAGCTCCTGGTGTTTCAGATCTATAAAGTTTGTTTATATTATGGGATTTGTCACATTTTGAAATGTCAATCTTTGCTGCTGCAGAATATAATATTTTCTTTCTATATAACTCTCTCTCAGTAATCACGATTTATAATATTTTTACCTAACATTAAGGGAAATTACCTTAGATTTATCTCGGACTTTTATTATGCTACTTGCTGCTACATTGATGTGAATTACTTATAGAATAATGTCACTGGCACTTTTATAAACTAAGCTTAAAAGTTTACAGTTACTTTTAGTAAATGATAAGAAATGGTGCTTATAAAACTTACACCATCAACGGAAAAAAGTAAAAATAACTGCCAAAAAACATCACAAAACCAATAGCCATTCAAATTGAAATTAATTTTATGGAGCAGATTCTCTGGGTCTGCAAAGTGGAAGTGGTTGATGACTATGAATATGGATGGCACTGAGAGCTAATATGGAGATTCTTTGGAGATTGAAAAATATGGACAAAGTAAACTTGTGATCGACTTTTTTCTATATGGAAAGACTTTCATGTAACTCATATTTCACCATACCATCATTTGAAGCTTATTTGACAACCGCACAGGAAATATGCAGTGTGTCCACCACTGTTCCTATTTCAGAAACCAACCAGGAGGCATAAAAGAGACAATGATCAGCCAGGCATGGTGGCACATGCTTGTAATCTCACTACTTCGGAGGCTGAGACTGGAGGATCTGGGTTCGCGGCCAGCCTCAGCTACTTAGTGAGGCCCCCTGCAACTTAGTGAGACCCTGTTTCAAAATAAAGAATAAAAAACAGGGCTGGGGATATAGCTCAGGGGTAGAATGCCCCTGGGTTCAAAGAGACAATGATCACAAAAGAAGGTACTTGAAATAGTATACGAGCAATTTGTTATGAGATAGTCATCAACTTTAAACGTATGGCTATATTATATACATTCATATTATCACAAGATAGCCCACAACTTTAAAATTCATACAACCTGAATCAGGGTTGAAAAATACTGGATTACAAAACAACTTCAGTGAGGTTTTCTAAAAGTAAACATTTATAAAAATATAGAATCCCTATTAAGGCTGGAGTCACAGGAGGAAGAAATGTTATTAAAAGTCTTCTGGTAATAATCATTCAGTTTGCTAAAACTCAATGAGGTGCATGTGTATATATGTGTGTGCACCTGGGCAGCTTACAGAGACAAGTGATCGGTTTATGTTATACATGTAAATAAACTCTACAAAAATGTAGAGTTTGGAATATTTATTTTATTTCATGTACAATGGCTTCATGATAATTAACACACTTTTTTAAATTAACCAGTTTTATAGAATAAGTAATCCACATTTATAACAATTTCATTAAAAAGTATATACAGTGAAAATGGCACTGTAACTGTAGACACAAGAATCTCTTGCCCGTCTATCCAGAAGTGACCATAGTGACTATTCTACATAGACTGCAAAAACACTCTATGCTCATTAAAAGTATCACTATATGTCTTATTTGTCCAACTAAGAACATTTTAGAAAATAAACTACTAGAATGCTAAGAGAACAGCATGAAGTTCGCAAAGGAATTGATGGCTATTTTGTAAGTTAGGTGTTTTAGTGACATTTTTCTTACCTATAATGCTTGTTTTCTCACTTTGTTGTTCATAAATTTTAACAACTCAGTTTTACATATTTCTAAAATAAAGTGTTTTAAGTATGGCATATTTGATATACATTTATTTATTTATTTATTTACTTACTTTCAGTACTGAGGATGGAACACAGGGGAGCTCTACCACTGTACTATACCCTCCGCTCTTTCTATTTTCTATGTTGAGACAGGGTCTTACTAAATTGCCAGGGCTGACCTGGAACTTGCAATTTTCCTGCCTCAGCCTCCTAAGTCACTGAGATTACAGGTATGTGCCAAGCCATTTGTTGTACTTTTGAATGCATAAATTCTACTTTTAGGAAAAATTCTCTCATTAGAAAAAAGAAATAATAAACTTAATGAATAGAAATTTTATAAAAAGGAAATTGCTCATGTGTTTTCTGCTCCCAGTAACACAAACATAAGTATTTAGATATGGGGTTCAGGTAGAACCGTATAATAAGAGTTTAATTTTGACTGTCCCACATAAAAGCTTTGTGATTTGTGAATATTACATAATCTCTCTTTTCCTCATATCCCTCATTTGTAAATGTGGCTAATAAGTATAACTTGACTCCTTCAACACCATGATAAAAGGAAAAGGAAATACTACATGCCAACCACTCTAGTGTCTACCATATAGAAAGTGCTCAATAATAGAATTAACATCTCCTACCTATAATCGATATTAATGAAAAAAATGATAGTTTTAATTACATAATGAGTATGTAATGTATATCATACATTAGTATATGTTATCTCAATTAATTATAAAAAGTAAGCTTTTGACGTTGATATTTCCAAGTTTTCATTTTATCATGAGGACAAATTTGACCACTTTTACAACATGGTGTGTGGTGGTGACAGAGGAAGAGAAGTTTTATGCATTAAATCTACTTCATATTTTGCTAATGACTTCCTATGAGTTTAAGAGCAATTTTTTTCTTTTTAAATAAAACAGAGTCTGAAATAAATAATTCCTACACTGGTCACAGAGATGAGCCTAAAGCAAAGTACGACGTAAACCAAACTATCTGATGCATCAAAGATGCCCACTCATCAATGTGATCATCAGTTTCAGAGGCTTCAGAACACCACAAGTCCATCAGCACACATAAACACATAAACGAGAGAAAAGTATGCTTCCATCAGTGAGAGAAGATGTTGTACAACAATCGAACCATGAGGAACTGGATAGAGAGTGCATGAAAACTGCAAACACCAGAACGATAATTCAGAACATGTATGTATGTATCTGAAAGCACGCACGAGAAAATTGATAGGAGTAGAGAATGGGCAGAGAAGCAGACACATATTATATATTATTATAACGTCACTGCCACCCCCAGGTTGGCTTACTGTGGAGAAGTATTAGCTTTTGGTTGACCTGGAAAGCATTTGAGTGTATTTAATACTGCCAGCTCATGCATATAAAACATCAGATATCATGCTTGATTTGTTTTATTACCATACTCATCTCTTTAAATTTTTATAAAGAACTTTTAAAATAGTATCTTTTCTGTGAACTTTTTAATCATGTCTAAATCCCTCAACCTAGTATTCAAGTTTCTTAAGAAATGAAGTTTCCTCAAAATAAAGTTAGAGAGAATAAAATAATAATAATAATAATGAGATAATAAATAAAATAAGGAGAATTCTCCAAGAACTGAAAACTGGTCTCAGCACTAACCCAGCTGGGTTCCTTGGGAACCAACCAAACCTCCATGGTCATTCCTGCTTTTGCTCACAGCGATACAAATTCTAGAATACTTGTTCCTTGTATACTTTCAAGTCAAGATCCACTAACAAAGCCACCTCCCCCATTACTTCAGTTTTCCGACTTATATTGAAGATTTCTAGTATTTATTGGTTTGTTATAGTCATTTGGATGCCTAGCGATACACCACTCAGTCCTTTTGTGCACAATTTTAATTCTCAAACACAAAATATGTCTCTTTCTTCTATTCTATTCATCTTGATATATAACACAAGGCTATGAACAGAGTATGTGCTTAAAACAGCCAATTACTATAAAGTAAGAGTAAATATAACAAAAATTAAATAATTTATCTCAATGGTCACTTCAATGAACCTACTTTAAAGAATAAAGTCTTGTCATTTTAGATGTATTTAGGGAACTTTCCTTTGAAAATTGATTTAGAATCAGTTTATGAGCGCAGACATAAAAAAAAAACTCAGTATTTTCTAGTTACGATTATTAATCTGGTGTGCACACTCAACTCACCCAACAAGAGCTTTAAAATATATGTAGCCAGACCACACTCCAAAAATTATGACTCAGTAGGTCTAGAATGAGGCCAGTTACACATATTAAATGAATAAGATAACAAAAAAGAACATAATAAAGTGGAGAAAAACTGCTTTACAGTGTCTCTTTTTTAAAAAAAGGAGATAGTGTTTAATGTCCAAAGGAACAACAACAACAAAAACACCTTTTTGTGTTGCATGAGTCACCTAATCTTTCAATTCCTCAACAATAGTATGTCTGTGAAATGCAAACCATAGTATATTTTCTATTTATTTGATGCATGAATTTCCTTACCACACATTTGCTAAAATGTGAAAGACAGTGAGCTAAGTGTTTAAGTTCTAGATAAAAACCAGAAGGATTCTGGGTTTAAGTGCATAATAATATACAAAAGTAGCAAGGCCTATGTAAAAAATAACTCCAGGTGGATGATGACTCATATGAAGCAGAGGTTATAAATAAATAGTTATGAGTTTTCCAAAGCTAGAAAGCCATTTTAGATAGAGAATTCAAAGGACATATTGAGAAAATAACATTTGAGGCCTACTTGAATTAGGTATGAGTTTTGGCAGGCAGAGCCTCGGGGCAGACAACCAAAATAAACAAAGTTAGAGAGAATAAAATAATAATAATAATGAGATAATAAATAAGATAAAGAGAATTCTCCAAGAATTGAAAACTGGTCTATTTGTCTGTATTATGAAGTGAACTATGAGAAGACCAGAGGGCCTACAATGACCTAAATATGGGAAAAAATGGATTAGGTGAAGAAATTTTAACTTTTACCCAGTAAGCAGTAATAATGCTGGTAATATGTACTGAGTATTTATAACTGCAAAACATTGCTAAAAGCTTTTATTTAATCTTTTTAGCAGCATTAGGAGGAAGCCACATTAATATCTTCTAGACAAAGAAACTTAGGGTTAGCTAAACTAAACACCTTTGCCAAGATTGCCAAACAGCCTCTTTGGTGGCAGAGGTGACTATGTAGACCTGCACACCTCTGGGGTGGGAGCACTTTACTGTTCTAGGGTAATGACTCTTGAAATTGGGTTGTACTGGATAAATGTTGAGTTAGTGGGTGACAAACCCTCACACCCTTAAGGGTTTAGCTTAATTTCATCCCTCAGGGAAGACTTTCTTAGATTTTAATATGGTTAACTCTCCTAATATCCTGCGCTTACACTGTTCTATGAAATTATCAGACTGTATTATAATTTCTATTTTTGCTGACCTCTGGAAGATACCAGAAACTGCCTGGGGTCTGGAAGTTTGAATCTGGCTTATCCTCATCACATCCTATTGCCTAACATTTTGACTTCTCCACATTGGGAAAATCAATACTTATTTTTAGTGGTTAATAATGGAAAGAAATGGATTAAGAAAAAATACATCTTAGGAAGGCTTAGAGGAGGAAGAGTGATAGCATGAAGATCAGCTAGGAGCTGTTTGGATTTGCAGACAGTCATCCTCTTGTTTTATCATTTCAACTTTTAATGACCAGTGAAGGAGTTTTCAACTTTCAAGATCCTTTTCCACTTCTTTGTTATTAAACGACCATGTTCTTTCCTCCACAGTCCCCGTCGACTTCATTCATATCACAAGCAAAGCACTAATACCTTACTTACAATGTATTCACCTTTAAATGTTACTCCCTCCTACTGTCTTCTCATCTCATTGAGGAAGGGATAATACCTCACCTACATCCATTTCCCAGGTACCTAGCAAATTTTATCATATATATTGAGAATTCAAAAATTTGGTTGAATTGTAAAGGAAAGATATCATCGGAACCTCTTCTATAGTGCAAAGTTGGAATAAAAAAGAAAGGATCAGCTGGGCGTGGTGGCGCACGCTTGTAATCCCAGTACTTTGGGAGGCGGAGACCGGAGGATCCGGGTTCGCAGCCAGCCTCAGCTCTCTCTCTTTCCCTGTCTCTCTCTCTCTCTACCTAGTGAGGCCCTCCGCAACTTTGTGAGACCCGGTTT